>JAKCPI010024190.1:0-57622 GCA_023213315.1 Euborellia annulipes | reverse complement strand
ATATTTATAGACTATTGATATCAGGGGCGTATATAGAAATTTTTTCCGGGGGGGGGGGGCCCGAACTCAAAAATTTTTCTGCGGAAATTTTTTTTTTTAGAAACTATATTTTTTTCACACGAAATTTTTTTGCGGAACAATTTTTCTATTGCGGAACCAAAGTTTTCTATCCTGTGGAAAAATTTGTTGCGCTGATGTCTGTATATACCCTATATGTGTATGGTGGAAAATTTCGGGGGGGGGGGGCGGGCCCCCCCCCTATACACGCCCCTGATTGATATAATATTTTATGAAAATTTAATCATTCCTTTCATCTTTAACTTACAATAAAATTTCTGCTATTCTCTTTGTAAGTCTCTGATTTTATTTAATTCCATTCTCCAAAATCTCTTGATTATCTCACAGAAGAGAGTATAAATGTATTCTCTCTTCTTTTCCTTTTATATATAGCCTAAATATGTAAATGATTACCTTTAAATTATTGTATTACCAATTTATAAGAATTAATTTAATTTGACAGATAAAAAATATCTAATTATCTAAATTATATCCTTTAAATTTCAAAATAGTAAAACGATATATAAAATAGATTATTGATTATTTATTTATTTTTATGAAAATAAGAATTTTTTTCTATCCAATTTGTATAAAGCTTTTAAATTGAGAAATTTAGATAAATTAGTAAACTTCAATATTTTTTTCTTTTTGGAATTTGACTAGGCCTATATGACTATTTTTTATTTTATTTATTTATTTATTTTTTCATTTTAATGATCTTGCTATGCCTTATTAAATTATAGCCATACCAATCTGCCATTAAGACTATAATCAAACCCGAAATTGTTTGGAATTTGGAAATCTTTTAATTAGTTGATTATATATATATATATGTATAATCTCACTAAGTAATTAAGTTCGGAATCTAATTAAATTCCCATACCTAAATCAAGTTAGTTTACATATATGTCAGTAATCAAGTTCGCAGATGTAAACAAATTAATCCTCTTATATTCTCTCTATTACTTATGGATTAAACAAATGCTAATGATCTCCTTGTTAAGAACAAGATCTAGGCATACTTCTATTTTTATAATTAAAAATATTCTAATATTAATTTTCAAATTTCTTTTGTTTCAGGTGAGGAATTACATCTAATTATGTTCTTTGAATACAGTAGTATTTAGGTAAGTTTATATTTATAAAAGTAAAATAATTTCAATAAATAGGCCTATATAAAAAATTTCAAACACGACGCCTGTTGATAGATAACACGCCCTACATGATTATGGCTGATTAAAAAAAAAAAAGAATACGGTGAGGGTTTTAGCATATTAGGCGGACATTTGGTTTGGAAAGACATACTTAGGGTTAAAAAAAATAATACTAGGCATACTATTAAATTTTATTTACAAGTCTTAGATGTAATGGTAGAGCAAGTTTTCGATTTATGTCCCTCGAAAAAATGCTGCCACCACTTCTTGAAATAGAAAGGGAGGGTTTCCAATCAATTGAAATAAATAGAGGCGTCAAAATATTTTAAAAACAAATTTAAAAAATAGTAGGGAGAAAATCACGTACTCTGAAGTGCACCAATTAATGACAGACAAACCAATGTTCTGACATAAGGAGCAGTGGAAACATTCAGAATTATATTAAGCGAATCGAGATCCAAAACGGTTTGACAACCACTGGATTTATATGATATTTAATTCTATATGGCCAATAGACAAAAAAATACCCAATACAATATTGATTCAAATGAAATTATAGGTCTATTAATAAACAAAAAATGTAAAATTAGTCATTTTATAATGAAAGAAATTAATAGCCTTTAAAAACATCGATTGTTACATTTATGGGGAAATACTTTTCCATTTTAATAACACGGAATTGACTCTATATCCTATATACTTACATACGGTAAAGTCTTTACTGTTCTAACTTGGCTTCATTTGCGCATCTATAATGATTCTAGTTTTATGCTTTATGGAAACCAAATGAGGGTTCCTAATACCTAACAAGTAGGCCAACACTAAACGATTAGTTGATGATGATGATTAACCTAAAAAACACGTAAACTTTTCAAGAGAAGTCATTGAATAGATTATATTCGTAATTTTAAGGAAATATAAATTTTTTACAACTTTTTTTTCGTTATCAATATTATCGCAAATGATCGTAATTTATTTTAGAAAAAAATATACCTTCTTACAAGGTGTAATTATTTTATAATCTTACTTGACTTTGGGGGTAGAAGTCTCGCTTCTAAAAGTAAGAAATTCGATTCTCGTCTTTTGTATAAATTATATTGGCTGCCAATAATTTAAATATGCTTGGATTCTAAATGCCATCAGATGATCTAATTGTGAATATTACTAAACTTTTACTCATTTCATCTCATACTTTAAAAAAAGTAAAAATATTAATAGCCAGAATTAATTAAACAAAAATAAATTAATTTTAAGTAATAATTATAAACCAACACCAATTCGAATATTTCTTATTATAATCCATTTTCTTTATAATAATAAATTATATATAATTTCAGCACAGCATTTGGGCTGTGGGCGTGGAGAGACTGCCTCAAATATCACTACGGTATAATTAAAGTGAAGATTAGGTCTAATCTTGAGCTCGGGTGACCATTAAAATTGCGTCAACAAGGATATTATTCCAAGAGAAAGATACGTTGGTTTTTTTTTATTAGTAACCTAGTAAATTCAAAAATAAAGTTACCTTTATTTATAGCTAGATCAAATTTTATATAACATCCTTATTTAATTCTGTAATTAATAATTTCCTTTTTATATAGAACATAAATGAGGACGAGAGAAAAATATTAGCTACCAAAAGATATGTGGTTAACAATGCCTAGACAGACTACTTGTGATATTTTTTTTTTTTTAAATTTATTCCCCATGACGATGACTTTAAAATTATATCGGCCCTATTAATTTAAAAAAAAAATACTTTATAGGCATATGAAATTAAAGAACTTTTTATCTAATTAAATGTGAGATTTATGATTTCTGGAGGATCCTTGTCCGAGAAGTGAACCCGGGATCTCTGGCCTATTAGAGGCATCGGCGTTCGAGATACTATATTAAGAACCCATAGTCAAGAAAGCACTCATCAAAATAACAGGAGTGAGAGGATGCTTCCTCAAGTACCACAACTTCTTAACATAGACTGATTCAATTGGATGAAAGGAACCGGGGGAAATTAATTTATCAAAAACTCATGACCTTAGGCTAAGTGAGCCTATAACTTTTAATGAAATACAAATGTAAATAAATTATGAAACTAAACTCAGTATAGTAGAGCAAGACATGTATTATTTTTGTTTAATGCAGTGATTATCAACCACTGTGCCGCGGCACATTTTTGTGCAGCCAAATTCTTAAAGTGTGCCGCCAAATTTTAGAAATGTACATATAAAAAATTTAATGCTTTTTTTTATTTAAACAAGTGAAGTTTAAATTAAAGAAAAGTACTTAGATACAGTGGTACCTCGAGATACGAGTGCCCTGACATACGAGTTGTTTGAGATACGAACTGTCGAGCGAGCGAAGTTTTGTTTTGAAATACGAGCGAAATTTGAGATACGAGTTGCGAAAAAGTTTCAACTGGTCGTGCATCGGAGCTATTTAATGACATTTGCTTAACTCATTTGGGGATACGAGCGAAATTGACATACGAGCAAGGGTTACGGAACGGATTCAAACTCGTATCTCGTGGTATCACTGTATATGAAACAAATTTTAAACTGATCTTTTTCTTTGTGTGCCGCCAAATTTTGAAATCGTTAAGTGTACTGTGACAATAAAAAGATTGAGATTCACTGTTTTAATGTCTTTTTCATCATCTAGACCTCATCCCTATTTTTTTTCAATTGATTAACAGTCAATTTAATTGAAATCACTAGTATCGTGCCGTGGCGTGGCAGCTAGCACAGGAGGCGGGTATTTCATTGGAGCCATTTAAAAGATTAATCTTTTTATTGAAAATATTAATAGCATTCCTAGTTGGATGGACGTCAATTTCTCATGATTGGATATGCTAATGACTTCTTTCTTCACTATATTATCCATTTGACGTTTTGAACAAAATAATCCTTTATACTATACTATTAAATACTTGTTTTAATATCAAAAGATATATTCCTTTCCCTAAAGTAAGATCTATTAAATTATAGCTTTTAAAGAGAATAGTTAATTTATTCAGGAAAGTTAAGATTGATTATATTTCGGCGCTATCTCTTCACTCGAATAATTTTTTTTTTTTATGTTACAAAACAAAACACTATTCCTTATCATAGACAATCGGTTGGTTAAATTCTTTTTGATCGGGGTTAATTGATTTTCCCGCATTTGACAAATGATGTCTTTTTATTGGATTCCATTTCGCCGCCTGTTTCAATTTCTTTCTGTTGACAAAGGAGGAGGAAGGGGGTAGAGGGGTGAGTAGGGGGGAGACAACTTTCAATGTTCTCTCATTGGCATAGAAATGCTTTTCCCTGTCGCTTTTAACTGTCATACAAGTGAAAATTTGCTCTACTAAATTTATCTTTTATATTTTCATATAGCCTACAACTGACTTATTTACTTTTAAAAATTTGATTTTATCTTATTTTTTATGTTAATAATTTTAGAATTTTTTTACCCTCAATTGATGATTAATAATATAATGGAATCGTATTACTCTATTGTTGCAAAATTACTAACATATAGTATGCTTCTGTCCTTTGTAATGAGAGCCAACCCTAAAAAATAATTATACTAGTACGGTAATTGAATGTTTCGAAGTGGGTTTGGTTACAGCTTTTAGATAAATTTCTGTTATATGCAGCATATTATTATTTAGTCTGGATTCCTAGAATTACATTAATATAGGCTTAAGGGAATGTAAAAAAAATTTCAAAATAAATAAAAAAATTTCTGAAGAAATTGGATTAATCTTCTAAAATGTTCAAAAGTTCAATAATTTGATGAATAGAAAAAGTGATTTTTGCAACATGGTCTGTGTGTTTGTCCGTGTATCTGTGAACAAAATACTAGTACTTTATTGATGTACTTTTTCAGTTTTTTTTTTTAGATTTTCTTAAAATTCGCTCCAACGATTTTGATTAAAATTCAAAAATCAATTATTTTTTTAGATGCTCTTTAAAATGTATATTCTCATTTTGCCCTTGAAATCTTATGAAGACCACTTTCCTCTTTATTATGTTACTGTGTTAATTGTGACGCTCACTGTACATTTATTTATACCTTTTGGAGATAACATTTTAACATATATAGCCTAACAATAATAATTAATGAATTTCTTTATTATACAATAAATATAATAAAATTATTTTTTTCATTTTTCTTTTCAACTCTCTCACCTAATTTAATATACATCATTATATAATAATAATTACACAAATGACATGTGTCAATCAATAGCTGGATGTCTTCCTGGCTCTATTTATTATTAATCCTGTCAATCGAAAATTGATCATATTTGTCTAGATATTTTTTTTATTCATAATATTAAATAATAAAAGAATATGATTAATAAAAATAAATTTATTATCCAGCGTGTAATATTATTATTTGAATAATAATTTACCAATTTTACGTATTATAAACAAAAACGAAGCTCATAGAAAGGCGTAATTATGCATTAAAAAAGTGAATAAAATAAAAAATAAAAAAAAAGTAGAAATAATACATACGGAAATATATGTGAAAACACAAATCAAATAGCATGGTGATAAAAAAAAAATTATATCTAAACCATTTTCAACAATTGACTGGCTGACTTATCTTCTAAAAATTTTTTCAAATAATTGAGATAATTATTATCTTTGGAAATATCATCTGTTGGGTTTTGGAATCATTCTAATTTTTATTTTGATATATATTGCAATATTTTTTTTTTTCTATAGAAGATAATTTGTCTCAAATAATTTCGATATCAAATTGTTCAGATCGAATCACTGCCGGAAAGAATTACTAGAAATATATAAGGGATAAAAAAAAGATATTTTCTATTCTTAACGCATCAGCGGGTGATCGAGTGATGAAAAAAAGAGGGGGGAGGGGGAGGAAAGACATTCCTTTCGTAAATCATTTCTAAGACGCAGCAATCAATTGGGGAATGATTATTTTCTATTTTTATTTTTAGAAATACATTTTGTTGTCTCTTTATTTCCAACCGCATTAATGATCACCAAATTCACAGACCTGCGAATTCAACGAAGTAATTAGAATATTTTATCTGTCACAAAGAGTGATGTGTCAAATATTAAATTTGAATGAATGAGAGGACGAAAAATTGACCAAACAGTTAAGCGGTATGTTTTATAGTATTTATTTATTTAAAGAGGATGCGATCCATGTATTGTAACTGCCTTTTTTATGCCCTTCATTTGAGTAAAAAAAAATAAAAATAAAAATAGAAAATAAAATTAATAAATCCCCTGAGTTGGGGATTAAGTTGTTTTGTTTATTAAAGGAATAAAAAATTCTAAAAAATATATGGCTATCGAAATCGAAATTTTTTAAAATAATCTACCTATATTTTTCAGGTCTAATCTAGCGTTTCTCAATTTTTATTAGATTTTTTACTTTGCTTAAGTTATAATGGCTACCAATTTTGATTTATAAAATTTACAAGAATTACTTTAGACGCCGAAGACCTAAAAAAAATTAATAACAAAGATTGCCTACGAATTTTGAAATTTATGTTGTCCTCAGCCTACGCTGGTTTTAGGTTTAGACATTTAGCAAAAATCATAAGTTCTATTTCTAGTCAAAAAATTTAAAACTTTTCTAAAAAGAAATTAGTTTTTCGTGTCTGTTTTATTAAAAGTAAAAATTTGCCCTCGATACGCCTGCTACTTGAGAGGCATCCAAACTAACATATCTTCAGTTCTGGTTTTCTTTTTAATCAATTTTGGCTCAATTTATTATTTTCAAATTTACAATTAGAAGGCTGTTTGAACGCCCACCGGATACGATAATTTTTTCAACACAAATAAATATAGTCCTACTACAGATAATTGTAAATTAATATTAATGGAAATTGTTAAAATTAAATGACCTTAACAGTCTCATAATCAGGTCTATTCTCTAAAAACAGATGTTAAAATTTAACATCATAAATTGGGAGTTAAAAAGTAAAGTAATAACACCAGCGTTAAAAAATGATATTCTCTAAACGAAGTTTTAACAGCGACCTTAACATGTTGCTTCTTTCTCATAATCTTACTTTTTGGTTAAAGACGCAATTTTAAATCAGTAAATATGACGTTAAAATATTAAAGGCACCCTCCTAGATTTGACATTAATTTTTAACACTTTTGACTAAATGTTAACGTTTTGGCGTTAAAGTTTTTGCTTGCAGAATAGCAATTTGATGCAAGGAGGTGTTAAAATGAATTAACGCTGATTTCAGATGTTAAAAGTTAACGTTTTTGCTTAAAGAATAGTCCAGAATATGATTATAAAAATTAAAGAAATTAAAGAAATAAAATCTTTACTATAATATTTCTATACGAGGTCTAAATAAATGTCTTTAGATGCTAAAAAGAGCTTTAAAAAAATTATATTATTCAATGATAATTCTTACTCAATCATTTTTCTAAATACATAGCTAATAGAAATAGATAGGAACAAGGGAGAAGGACCAATTATATTTTTTTTCGGCAACAAATATTATTGTTCTGGATGAGAAGTGATCTAATGATTATTAAATGAAGCTTTATTTAAATTTAGTGTTAAAAATTAGATTGTAAGGAATTTTTTTGTAATTTGAATATAATAAAAATAAAATAATTACAAAACGAAGATGGCTTATGTTATATATTTCATTGAATAAATATAAAATGAACTCTTTTATATTTAAATATAATGTTTGATAAAATCTTTGAATCACATTTACATGAAAAATTCATTCTTATCAGATACTCTAAAGATGGTTCGATAACGGTGATTAAACTAAATTTTATAACAAATAAAAATTATCCTTGAATTGTTTTTTTCACTCTTGTATATTTCCTTTCAGGAAATTAGAAAAAAATTCCAACTTGCGAATTTCTCTTCTTTTTTTTTTATTTTTTCAAGAGGTAATTCTTTCTTTTGTAATAGTATTAGTTAGAAAATGGGCTTTACAGTTACGAAAGGACTCTCTATAATTTTCGCCAGGGGAGATATTATCTCCAATTGACGAATTGCCATAAAATAATAAGGCATCGATAATAAGAAACGGTTAATCCGTTGCTGTTCCTTATGGCCCGGGAAATGACCTACGGGGCGGAAGCGCAAAAAAAGAGACCCGGGAGGGCTTTCTATCTCGCTTTTTGCACAGACAAATCATTCGATCATCATTCTAGAATGCGAGAAAAGGGCATCAAGCGCACACTTTAAGGACCAAGGCTTTTTGTCTCTGCAAGTCTGTCTGTCTGTCTGTTCCTTCTGGGAAAACTCATTGCTTTTCAGATTAATTTAGAAAGAGAAAGAGAGAGCTGCGGATACATTAACTTGGATGAAGAAAAAAAGTAAAAAAAACACCAAATATATATAATAATAAAAACTAAAGGTGATGAGTCAATCAAAAGGCGATCCAATACAAAGGATATAAATGTGACAGGTTGCCTACTATATAGGCGGATCCAATGATGCACATTTCTCTCGTTTTCACTTAAAAAAAAATTTATTTCCAACTTAAATAAAAAAAAATCGGTATGCCAAAGGGGGCAGAATAAAAATAAAAGAAAATCTGGTGTAACTAGTCGCACCAGATTTAAGTATGGGAAAATATTTATATTTTGTTACCATGGCAACCATTTCTCCTATCTTTTCTATGGAGTACAAGAGTAAAGTGGTCTTCACAAGATTTCAATGACAAAATTAGAATATACATTTTAAAGAGAATCTAAAAAAATAATTGATTTTTGAATTTAAAAAAAAACTCGTTGGAGCAAATTTAGAGAAAATCGAAAAAAAAACTGAAAAAGTGCATCAGTAAAGTACTAGTACTTTTTGGCCGATTTTGTTCAAAAGCTTCGTATCACGTGCCATGAGAGTGCCTAACTTAAATATAAAATTTCAACCTCCTAGCTCTTTCCGTTCTTGAATTCCGTTCCTAGATATTTTGTTCACAGACACACACACAGACAGACAACGACCATGTCGCGAAAACCACTTTTTTGGATTCAGGGGACCTCAAAACGTGAAGATCCATCAAAATCTCGACATCGAATTTTTGACATGAATCCAATACTTTCTCTCTCTATATATTAACATATATATAGAGGTAAGAGAAAGTAAAAAAGCATGGAAAAATATTTTTATTTTGTTACCATAGAAACCATTTCTCCAATCTTTCCTATGAAATACAAGAGTAAAGTGGTCTTTCAATTTCAATGACAAAATGGAAATATACATTTTAAAGAGCATCTAAAAAATAATTGATTTTTGAATTTTAATCAAAATCGTTAGAGCGAATTTTGAGAAAATCAAAAAAATAAAATAAATTGAAAAACTACATCAGTAAAGTACTAGTACTTTATGGCCAATGCCTAAGGGCAAGGGTTCGCATCCCAATCCAGGCGAAGAATTTCTTCCAATTAAATTAGATACCAATCAATTAAAATAAATAGGGGCGGGATCTAATTGGCCTCAGATGCCGAAAAAGACCTTAAATAAACATAAAAAAAAAATTAAGAGTTGATCTATCTATCTAATTACGCAAGTATTTTCAAATCGGGCCGATGTCATAGCAGGTGAATAAAAAGTTTTTTTCTTTTTGTCCATTTTATGTTCCTTTTTTACTTTCTCTTACCTCCATATGTTAATATATATAGAGAGAAAGTATTGGATTCATGTCAAAAATTCGATGTCGAGATTTTGACGGATTTACACGTTTTGAGGTTCCCTGGCCTCATTTCCAAATTAACGTCTTATTATCGAATAAGCAAACATCACGTTGCCTATTGCAAAAACAAATTTACTTAAATCATCTTAAATGAGATGATTTTCTAATTCTAATTTCTCACTAAATTTGCCTATGTCTATTTAACGTGAGGACATTAATTAATTAGCTATAATAAATAAAATTTAAAACCACCCGATTCTAAAATTCTTCATTAAACTTTTATTATCTTGTTTTCAGTGGCTCAAGTTGAATAATTAATTTGTCCTTGTTGGTTATTTCGTAAAATACTCCACTTTTCGCCCTTAATAAATATTCATTTAGAAGAAAGATTAATTGGAAAAGCAAATAGCGACTTTTTTTTTATCATATGAAAAATAGCTTGAATTTTCTTTATCCTCCTCTCAAGTCTTCAGAAAGACAATTTTGTGGACTTCTAAGAGACACTCATCCCCTTGCCATGACCTCAATTCACCCTCTTCAACCACAAACTCTCTTTTTTTTCATCCACCCTTCGACTCGGATAAGAAATTCAATAATATCCTCGGGAGAAGGTGAATTCGAAAATAGGGTTCCAAGATCTTAATTTCGTCAAAAAAATCTATATCATGAATCGAGGGAATATTGGATAGATGAAATTTGAGAATATTGGTATTTTTTGTTTAAATATTGCTTGTGTGTGTTCTTTTCATGTCACCAGTTTTTTTTTTTTTTTCTCCAATATTTTTATTCGTTGGACAGCATGAGTATTTAATTTTGATCATAACTTGTTTTTGATGACAATCTCTGACCTTTTTTTTTTAGGCCTGTTTCTGAAGTTTATAATCAGCCGTATTTTATACTAAGAGCGAACTAAATTTTTTATGAACTGTCATAAGTTCCATAAATTTATAGCCTGAAATATTTTGATAATAATCTTGATAAAATAAATTAGTTTATAATTTCGTAATTTCATTTATTCATATTTTATCATTTTATCTTAGGCTAATTGATGAAATATTACTAATTTTGTACCTTTAATATTTTATCATAGATAAAACGACGTTTCATAATAAATCTCTATTTAATTGCATATGGAGAGCAAATAAGTAAATTTAGATTTACAATTAGATTTTCTAAAAAAGATATACAGTAGTATGGTAAATATCTAACTTGATAAATAGAAGGGGAGCATCTAATAATAATAATAATAATAATTTTTATTTGTTCCTGGGACATACAAGTATGTATGGAACTCGTTAAATACATCAATGATTACAAAGAATTTCATTTATTGCCATGGGCGTAACTAGGGGGATGCCGGGGGGCCAGGCCCCTCAGAAGGCTTGTGCCCCCCCCAGAAAGCTCCCTGCCCCAAGAAAAATTGAGAAAAATGGGGGCTTTCCAGGCCCTGATTTTCAGCAAAATCTGAAATCTTTTAATGATACTAACAACTTAATAAATGCTTTGTATTTTTAACTTCACATTTTCTATTAACAGTGAAAAAATAAATAAATAAAAAAAAGTTAAATTAATTTATTAATAAAATATTCCCATACAAACATGGAGGGGATAAAGCACAAGCTTATAATCCAGAGGTGAACTCGAGTTCTAATCCACCTCATGGCAAAAAAATTATTCAATATGTTGAATTACCTCCTCCTGAGGGAGAAAAGAGGAACCCAGCCAGCTCAGTTTTATTCCCATGAAGTTACTATTCAGAGTAACCACAACGCAAAACAAGAAGTAATTTCAAAATTCATCAGACTAGTTCCAAAGACCAAGGATTCGCATCCCATTCCAGGCGAAAAAATTTGTTTCAAATGAATAGGATATCAATTGAAATAAATAAGGGCTGGATGGCCTCAGATGCCGAAAAAGACTTTAAAGAAATAAAAAAAAAAAAAAATTCACGATATTTTTCTATTTCCTCTATTAGGTATTACCTGTGGGGGTTATCTGGAATAATTTAATTATACTGACCTGAAAGAGATTGAGTAAAATTGTTCCTTAATGAAACACAGGTCTCGCATCGCTTATATTAGAAGTTTTTCCAAGATCCCAATAAGTCACTGATAAATAATTTTTTTTTGTTTAGAGGCTCTACATGAATCAGTCAATCATTAATCTATTAATCGGCTTGAGCTATAATCAATTCTCTTAATTATATAAATTCAAAAGATTAATTGATGATGTTGCTAAAGGAAATTAAAAATAAAACGATTAATGAATATTAAGATGAAAGGAAGATGGAGAGAAGCTTGGGGCTGTAATTTAAAGTGTGCTTAGGGCCTTCTCAAATCTTATCATGCCCCTTTATTCAATCTTACCTAATTATAAAGTTTTAACTAATTTTTTTTTTTCTTTATTACTACTAGTCCAGAGGAAACTTAATTATAACTAATTTAAGATTTTGATTTTACTTTTTATTTTTTTTCATTTCACTTATCAAGAGAGAGTTGTAAATTATAAATTAACAAAATATTTATCTTTTAAATTAACTCAAATCCAAGAGTTTTTTTTTTTTTTTTTTTTTTTATAAATTCAAAAGCCTGTGAAAAGAAATGGAAGAATGAATAATAATTAAATTCTAAAAAATCCTTTTGAAATAACAAATAAAATCTTAAGAGAGCGATTAAAATTAACAAGACGAGCACAATAAATGAATGAATAGAAAGATGTTCAAAAAAAAAAAAAAAAAAAATTTTACTCTTATTATTGTATGAAATATATTTAGCAGCCCAATTTAGAGTTGGATCCAATTAAGTTAGTTATAAATAGCTTCAGGGAAGGGAATGTATGAATGGCTGGCAAAAGTGCAGGCGGCAAGAATTACCTCCTTAATAAGGAAGAAGGAATTTCGCAGATCAAAGGCACCCCTCTCCTCTCCCAAAATACACACATACACACCTACACACGGATAAGAATTCACGCATCAAATTTTGCCAAAGGTGGAATTATAAAGACGCTAAGAAATTTTTCATTAGTGTAATTGAATTGTAATATGATGATCGTTTCATTATTAAATAACTAGATAAATAAAAGGAGAGGATGTCAGCTAAACAGGATCGCCTCTACCGAATGAAAATCCCAATAAAAGAAAACGTTTCGCCTTTTATTAGATAAGGCCATCATCAGTTATTGTGTTATTCCTGTATTCTCATAAGAACTGATAATGATGGCATTATTTAATTAAAGTCGAAATGTTTTCATTTATTGGGACTTTCATTCGCTAGAGGGGATCTGATTGGCTGATGCCCTCTTCTTTTATTTATCTAATCGTTTGACAGCCACGTCTCTCATTGACATAATAAATAACTAGTCTGCACACACATAGGCGCCGGAACTGGGGGGGGGGCAAGGGTACATTGCTCCCCTTGGCATCTTACAGGGGGGGGCAGAGGGGGGCAAAATTTCTACTTTTATTTCATTTATTTTTAAAAATGATATATTTTTACTTTTGAAAAATAAAATCTTCCAAATTAAAAAAATTAAAAGAGTAAGAAATTCATTTTTTTTTTCAAATTTTTTCCAAAAATTTTTGATAAAATCACTGGCAAATTTTTTAAAATTTTAATTTTATTAAAATTGTTGTTTTATTTAAAATTTTTAAAGTTTTATAGTAGATTTGTTTTTGTTTTATACTATTTGAACATATTAAATTATTTTAATTTTCTAAAAAAAATTTTTTTGCCCCCCCCCCCCTCCTGATACAAATTCGTTCCGGCGCCCCTGTGCACACACATTCAGGAAGTTTCTTCACAGTGTGGTGTCCCCTCCCTAAAACGATTCATGACTTGAAGCGGCCCCTACCCGATCATTACTTACGTCAATATATACTATATTTTGTACAATAGTATTACTTAGACAAAACACTCCATGCTGCTACAACGATCGCCAGGAGCAGATCTCACTGGCGGGCTGCAGTCGCAAGAACTGGTGCTGTGAGAGCACGGAAGAAATGAGGATCACGACTCCTCTGAAAAGAGGAATACGACTCTGAAGAAGATTACTTAGACAACGGTGAAATATTATTGCTCAATAAATTAGTTCTCGGAAGATACTTGTGCAGTCAACTTGTGGAATTATAAGAAGACAACCAAGAACTGAGCTAGTATTGAGCCCACAGACGAAACAATATTTACTAGATTGCACAATAAATATCAGAGTGTTTTTGATTGAGTCAATATATTGCTCAATCTTTCAATGTTATCTATAGACGTTCAATATTATTGTACAATGTCAATTATTGTGCAATATAGCCAAATCCTCTAGTGTGTGGGCTCTCACGTGCCGAGCCGCTAGCCTAATCGGACTCGCGAGCCAGACTCGCTTGTGTATGGGGAGCTTTATAGTGGTATAAAATAAGATTAGCTAGCGAGCAACCAAAGAAATTTTTTCACTATTTTGAATGATTTCACGGGGTGATCATTAAGTAGGAAAAAAAATTGTCCTTAAAAATTCATTCAAATTCTCTAAAGGATTTCAGATGTCGAAACACTTAAAAAATCTTTTTCGTAGTTAGAGAGCTATGAGAAACATATAATTAAATTTGTGAAAATAATTAATAATTTGGATGAGAGGGCAATCAAAATTGCAAAATATTTTTTAATGTTTTTATTTTTACACATTTTTTAAAATTTTTTTCCTTTCAAATCAGATCAGACCTGGCACACATGGCTGAAGAGTTTACCCTGCAAAAAAAAACCCTTTGAAATCAATAAAATACTTTTAGAATGGAAGATATTTATCCAATAGAAAGTAATTATTTTAAAAGATCACAAACTCATTTTTTTTTCTTAACTTAAAAACCGAAATCTTCTAAACTAATCAACCAAGTGGAAGATCTTTAGAATTTCGAGGTCTAATGATGATTAATTAAAAATTTCCAAGTTTCTGCTCTTGACCGCTCATTCTATTCTCTCTTGGCCGTAATTTATTTATAAATGCTCATTGCCTCCCTATTATTTTGACTTTGTTTGCTAACTTTTTAATTATATAACCAGAATTTTTTTTTTTTTTTTTTTTTACTCAGAAGAAACTTTTATAAAGTGTATTAAAAAATTTATGTTTAAATAGAAGCTAAATTTACGACTTCTTTGCATTTTTATGCAGATAATTAATTATTTAGTAAATTGAAGTTTTTCTTAAACTATCAAGGTTACATATTTTTGTTTTCCAAATTAAAAAAAGAGAAAAATAACCTGGATGTAGTCTATTATTTAAGTTCTATTTAAATATTCAATCAACACGTCTTTCTTTTTCTGTCGATATATTATTGTATTACTCGTATCATGGGTTGCTGTAAGATAGGTAACAAAAAAATAACAAATGGATTTTTTTTTTAGAGACCACCATGTTAATTATTTACTTTAACACAAAAAAATTTCCTTGATGTGGGTCGAGGGTCCGGTGGCTTGTGCAAAGAGTAACACACTGATGAGGCTAGAGATTCTGAGTTCGATTTCCGGGAGCCATGGGACGGTTGGCCCACCAACAAAAATACAAATTGTTAAAATGATCTATGAATATGATAAGCTAACATGCGGAGGAAAGCAATCAGGAAGAAAGCTTCTATTGAATAAATTAACCTCTTTCAACAAGGCGTTTCGGTCAAATTTATTGAGGGCTATATATTGAAGCTATATAAAAAAAATATTTACAATGACTTTGATTAAAGATAATTTCAAAATTAATGTAGGCCTATTGGTTAATCAAAGCCAATATAAATATTTTTTTATATAAACAACTGAAGATGCCTCAATTAATTTGACCGAAACGTCTTGTTGAAAGGAGTAATTTATTCAATAGTATTTAACCTTTTTTTTTTTTAATATTTACGTAAGTAACTGATTAACCCCCTCCTGATGCCAACAACACTTCTTTTAGGTAAAATCCCTACAAAAATGTATTTTTTTAATGCCATATATATACAAGAAAATTTCAAAAATCATTTTTTTCTACCATAATAAAAATAGGTAAGTTGAGAGAGAGAGAGAGAGAGAGAGGGAGAGAGAGAGAGAGAGAGAGAGAGAGAGAGAGAGAGATGCCCGTGACACAAGAAATGGCAATTAATTCACGAGGAAGTAATCAACTCAGAATTTATGTTTCTAATTAATAAGACCTGATGTTAATTTTTCTTCTTTTTTTTCATTATTAATTCAAATAAAAACAAAAAAAAAATTCTTTAATAAAATTATTCAACTCAACAACGAAATTTTTTCTTCTTAGATGAATATTAAATTAGATTTCATTTAAATAAATTAAAATAAAATTTGTTTTTTTCTAATTTCAAAATATTATTGTTGCATTACGAGTATATTCTAAAATTTTTTACTAAAGAATTATTATTTAGTATGGTATTGATATTGATAAATTTAATTAATAATTTTTCGGGGGCTCGCTGGTGTAGTGAGCTAGGGTGTCAGCTTCTACAAAGAAGATCCCTGTTCAAACCCTGGGCGTGCGGGATTTTTCATTAAATAAAAATATTTATTTAATGTAAACAAATCCTCAAGCAAGCCCTGGATTCGAATATAGGATCTCACCACAATAGCCCCCAGGCAAATCTACGAGGAGAGGGAGTTGCTGTGACATCCCGTCCTGTGGAAGGGACGTAAAGAAGGTTCCCTCTCAGTGATGCATTCTTCGAAAGGAGTAGGCTACACGCCGGTGCTGAGGGAGTCCCTCCTCTACTAGGACATCCTCCGTAGCATAGAAGAGGTTGGATATAAGGAGCCGGTTGGAACCAGAAATAAGGATTAGTTCACTAGCTAGAGAAGAAAGCAGGAGGAGGAGTTAGAGACAGGAAATGATGTAACTTCACGGGGTGCCGGTAGATGGCTACGGCCAGAGGCCGGTTGGGTTTGAGGTGTGTGTCTTCGTACACGAAAGCACCTCGGGTAAATAAACGGGGATCCCGATAGGAACTTCAAATAATAATAATAATTAATAATTTTTCGTTTCTTTATTAAGGTAGGCATATTAGAAGTTAGATCATCCCTTAAAATAAATAAATAATTAAAAAAACTTTTTTTATTGACGTTCATTTTAAGTTAGTCTACCTATATTCTATTAAACTGAGATTTAACAATTAAATTATCACGCTCTTAGAAATTTTTTGCAGTTAGTTAAAAACACTGTCAATCACGCACATTTTAATTACCCACATTCCTAACTAATTACTACTATAATTAGTTCAATTAACAAATATGTATGTAACCTATTTCAAATTAAAATAATTCAATGTGACATACGTTTGAATTTTAAGCGTTAATTAAAAGGAATTTTTTTTTTCATAAAATGACCTTTTATCCATTCATTTGGAAGAACTGGTTTAAAAAATCAATTATTACTACGTACACTATAATTAAATTCACTTAGGAAAGATCCTCAAAAAAATTTTTTGTATAGCAAAACTTTATTTTAAATAAAAGTGTATCACAAAGAGGAAATTAGCTTCTCTTTCCCGGGTGTCACCTTTTCCCATCTCAAGCGAGAAAAATTTCATTTGAATTGACTACCAATCATATAAAATATATATAAAAATAATCTGAGCAAAGACATAATTTTAAATAAAAATAAATAAATAGGGATGGGGTTTAAATGGCCTTAGATGACGAAAAAGACCTTAAAACAAATTTAAAAAGTAAAAAAAAAGGATCCAGATAGTTTCTTTATTAAAAATAATAAATTTAATTCCACCCTCTCGCTGCCAAAAAATATGACTCCAAGTACTGGCACCCTCACTGATTTGATTATAGTTAGTTGCCTTAATTTTACCATATAAATTAAGTCTCGCTTGAAAACAGATTTTTTTATTTTTTTCTAAATCGCAATAAAATAAAACAACATCTAAATACAATATTTTTTTTCTTACATACATTTTCTTTTGTGTATCATCCTGCTTTTGGAAAAATAATACTAACAAGCAAAAGAAAGAAGAAAAAAAAGCTGAATTTCTTTTAATCATTTTTCTTCAAGTTTTTTTTTTTTTTCTTATAACAATATAATAATAAAAAAAAATTAGGTGTTGGCTGTGTCTTCTCACAGCCGGTGGCTTTAACGGACAACGTCTTTTGCTTGACTTCAAAAAAATTATTTTTCTCTACCTATATTGAAATATAAGAGAGAAAGTATTGTTTTTGTTTTTTTTACTGTGTTTGTTTCATGAAATAAATCATGTTCAAACATTTTCATTGAAACCATATAGACAGGTGTGGCCAAACTTATATCCATTAAGGGGACATATGCTTAAAAAATGAGGTTTTTCGGAAAAAAACCAATTTTGGAGTTAATACTCGGGATTTTTTTATTTATTCTATTCAGAGGTTATTTTCTCACCAAATGACATCTCATTTAGTCTGATCTGACTAGCCGTTGGGAATCTACAGGGGTTTAAACACTTCGAAAAACGAAATCCCGCCGAGTGCTCTCATGCGGTAAAATGACGTCATATCAAAAAAAGAAAAACCTGGGGGATTGAACCACTCTTACTAAAACTATATTTTAGATTTAAAGTAGTCATATGGTCAAGTCGCTATGCTAGCACAAGTAGGGCTATTTTTCGATATTCTTGTCTAAAAAATGAGGTTTTTCGAGAAAAAAACCAATTTTGGTAGCTTAATTACTCGGGATTTTTTTATTTATTCTATTAGAGGTTTTCTTTCTGCACCAAATGCATCCCATTTAGCCTGATCTGATTAGCCGTTCGGAACTACAGGGGTTAAAATTTGAACGAAATCCCGCCGAGGCTCTCATGCGGTAAAATGAGTCATATCAAAAAATGAAAATAACCTCTGGGTATTGAACCACTTTTTCTAAAACTATATTTGATTTAATGTAGGGTATATGGTCAGTGCTATGCGTTGCACAAGTGGGCTATTTTTCGATATTTTTTTGTCTAAAAATGAGGTTTTTCGAGAAAAAAACCAATTTTTGAGTTAATTACTCGGGACTTTTTTATTTATTCTATTAGAGGTTTTTTTCTCACCAAATGACATCCCATTTAGTCTGATCTGATTAGCCGTTCAGAATCTACAGGAGTTTAAACTTTCAAATTAGAATTTACCCAGCGCGGTAAAATAAAATGATAGGAAAAAATAAATGGTGAATTCTTTAGCTGAAACTCATTCTTTCTAACCGTATATTTCCCATAATTATACCTCTTAAGACAGAGGAGTTATTCAAGCCAATAAACTTTTTCGTCATGCCCCTCTAACATCCCTTAGACACATGATTTGTAAGCGTTGTCACGTCAAAAAAAATTATTTAATGAAATGAATCATGTATCCAATTGAAACCGACATTGGTAAACTTATAAAGTAATAGTCTATATCAGAGTTTCCCAACCTTGTGAAGTTCACGAGACCGTTGGGAATAACATTAAACACTTGGAGCACCCTTCCTTGAATTTAAAAAAGTTCGGCAATTATGCCTTCTTCAGAACCTACAATTGATATTACAAAGATATATCACTAATATATTTTTTTTTCTTAAATTATAATGTTAAAACAAACAAATAAATAAAGATTTAAATAAAGATTTTTACTTATAATAAGTAAAAAACAAGCAAATGACAAAATAGAAATGCTAGAGGTAAAAATCTTTATTGCCGAAACGATGGAGGCCAATATGAAAATAAAAATTAAAACCTCTTATAATAAATTAAATTAGTTAATTTATTTTAAATTACTCACTTCCACCTAGAAATTTTTGACCGAAAAAAAGAACAACGTCTACTATCAAACAAGATTGTTTTTTGTACTGGAAAGGCTTAAATCTCTCCATATTAATTAATATCTGAAGTACACAATGAATCTACATCTATTATTTTTTACTTTTTTTATATTATTCTTATTAATATATGTTTCGAAATGTTAAATAAATTTATTAGATCTATATTTATTTAACCCACCAAATTTAGATTATGAATTCAAAAAGACAGCTTAAATTTGATAAAAGTTAATAAATTCCTTTGTTCGTGTTATTTTATTTTTTCTTATTTTCATACCCGTATAGCCACTCACCCCGACGCCCCTCTCCTTAGAAACTCATTCTCCCCTTCTCCCCATAGTGTCATTCGGAGGTCTCTCTTTGCCTTCTCACCCCCACATTTGGTGTTTGTTGAGCCGACACAATGCTCTAACGCCTCCACGGAAATCCCTCTGCGGTCTCATATACGCAAATGCTTACACCAAAATGGATATAATTTTGCTTACAGGGCTTAATTTATTAACTTGCGACTTGTAGTAATTTATATTCTACATTTTTTTTTTGTGCTGTTGTTTGGGATTTTGTTTCTGAACTTCCTTTTGGAATAGTCTCTCTTTTCTTTACAAAAGAGGACTTGTTTTGCATTTTAAATGTTATATTATAACAGCCCTTCGTTATTATTTAATAGGGATGTAATGTAGCCTAATATATATTTAAATATGTATTGTACTTTTGCTATACTGGTGTTAATTTCTGCTATCCTGTTTATTCTTGTTCTTAGATTACAAATAATTAGAAATTCTCGTGACAACGTCTCTGACTTCAACCTTGCTATCTTGTTAATAAAGTATAAGACATTACTGAAAATGTTCGTCTTCCTTCACGTAGAAATAAATAATGTTCTTGAGAAGTGAGAATTCAATTTAAATCAATTTAGGCTTCGATAAATTTGACGCAATTTTCGATGTATAATCAAAAAATTTGTTTTTGTTTGTTTTATAAATTTTTTTTCTATTAATTGGAAATTATCGCTGGACAAGGAATATTCCTTAATTTTTTTACTTTCTCTTACCCTATATTTTTAAATTGGTTTCAACATTGGAGGCCATTTAGTCCTTAAAAATTAATTTGTTGACAATATATAAAAATAATTTGAAGTAGAAATTACTTTCAATAAATATAATTTTAATAATTTATTATTTTTGCATGAAGGATTTTATTTACCCTTAATTCAAACTTTTCACTTGAGATTAGTCTTTGAAGTATTTATTAGAATTGATTAGGATTAATTCTTGAGAGATAAAAAAAATAGCTGAAAAATGGATCAATATAAAATTAATTAATTTAAAAACACTTGGGAATATGTTTTAATTTGTTTACTTATTGGCATTGGAATATTTATATAAATTATTAATTTAATTAATTTTATATTGATTACCTATAATGTTTCAACTAGAGCCAACGGTTTCCATTCTGGTGTGACTAGTCGCACAACATACAATTTTTCTAATTTTCGGAAATTTAAAAGTGCATTCTGTACTTGTTTACCAGAATATAAATACAAATCAAATTTTTAAGAATTTAATAAAATTCTCAAAAAAAAAATTTTTCTCAAATCTCGGGGGAGGGGGGAATTACCCCCTTCCACCCCTTGTTTCCAGTAAAACACTAGTTAAAGCCATATGTATCCAAAATATTTAATATTCAAATTAATTCTTATCTTTATTAATGGCAACAATTTTGATGACCTCTGTCGATAAATAAACACTCCACTTAAGAGTAGTTGCTCACGCGCATTGAAGAGTAGTTTTGTCCTTCCAAAAACCCTCCACAAACAAAAAAAAACTAGAGTCCCGTAGTGACATGTGTTACACAGTTTCTGTGTCAGTTAAAACTGGGACAGACTACTATAGCCCTGCTCTGCGTCTCAATTCGCGATTCTCTCCTCTAAAGAATAAGTCACAGAAATTCTAATCAGAAATAAAAGGGTTAAACAAGTAAAATAATACCTATTTTAGACATATATCTTCAATCTAGTCAAGAATGCAACAGTACTTTGAAAATAGACAAGTTAAAATTTAAAGGAAAAGAGGTCTCTAAATAAAAAAAAAAATTGTATCCAATGCTTACGGAAATATTAAAAAAAATTTAGGAAAGAAAAAAATATTTATACTAAGAAAAATCTTAACAAGAGACCAGCCAATTTTTTTTCGTATTAAAAACTAATATTTATCTTAATATTGTAAAATTATGAACAATTAATTTTTCAAACATAATAGAACTTCCTCTTTTTTTCCCCAGATTCCAAATAAAAAAAAAAAAAAACGAATTTATTGCAAGCCCGGATATTTACCAAACATCAATTAATCATCATGAACGTCTCAGGAAAAAGAAAGAATGAGACATTAGTAATTTTATTAAGTCCCTCCCAACAAATATTATTTTGTCGTCTTGACGTATTAAGGTCAATGGCAACCAAGGTCTAGTGTGTAAATACTATTTAAAAAATACACCTACAAAAAAAAGGGGCCAAGTTCACACTGAAATGACCGCAGAGACTAATTAAACATAGTCCTGTTTGTCCACAAATTAGAAATAAAGGGATCATCCGGCAAATGGAAAATTCTTGTTACCTAACACAAACATGGATCTATTTTATTATTAAATACAGTAGATTAAAGATTTTATTACAAACAAAAATTAATTACTATTCGTTTGTAAATATGTTTTGTTAGAAAAATAGCGAATTATGAGGCCATCAAAATGTAAGTAGGATGTGTTTGTTTGTTTAGATTACTGTTATTAAACGACGCCCTTTTGCCTTATTATCATTATCATATTTAAATTATTTTTTATTAATTATGGATATCATATTTATGGTATTGAATAATAAATGAGTTAGGCTGATTCTGAAAAAGACAATATAAATTCTTTTAAATGTCATTCGACGTCAATTTTATTATTGAAAATAAAAAAATTATAATCATGAAGATATTTGTTCAGTGGCGTATTTAGGCAAAAAAATAATCTTTAATTTTTTTTTAATTTAAAAATGAATTGTTATTATTAATCACATATTAATTAAGAAATTTTTAAAATAAGCTTAGATGATTTTTTTAAAAACCAACTGTCAAATTAGTTCAGCATTCTTGCAATAGATGGCAGGCTAGTCTTACAGCTGATCTGCCTAATAGCCTATATCTGGCTTATATTTATATATTTTTATGCTTTTATAAAAGATACATAATATATAATAACATTTATAAAGTATTTATTGTTAAAAGATCAATAAAAATCAACCAAATGCATTAAATATTTATTAGCTACCATTCTGACATCTCTTGGTAAATTTTCGAACTACGTGATTTTTTTTGGGCATACCATTTATGACACACTACTCCACCTTATCGGGAAAAACATGAGTAACACCTTCGCTCCTGTCCCGCTTTAAATATAAAAAAATTATTTTTTAATATTCAAGAAAAAATATACATAGTTCCAAATGGAATTTGATAAAAATTCATTTTAAAATTTTGGTCCCAAAACAAGGGCTTCTTCAGTGCAATTAATCGATCGCCCCTCTTGGGTTTATTACAATTAATTGTTCTACCAGTCAAAATATTTTAGGATTATATTTTGGATTTTTTTTTTAGTATATTAAACAGTATTACGCCTATTTTATTTGAATATAAATAAAGAATATTTTCGAACGATTGTCTCGATCTTCTTCTCCATTAAAAAAAAAAAGAAATTTAATTACGTATGTTTTTATTTTCATTAGGCCTAAGCCTATGCATATTTAATTTACTAATTCATAATTTTATAATAAAAATTCGCGAACGCAAAATATAAATAATGTTCTATTGTAATTCGGGTGAATGATAGCTGGGAAGCCATTCAAGGATTTTTGCATGAGTAATTAAAAAAAAATCCTAAATCATTGTGATATTACTATAATATCATTTACATAAGTAACACCTTCATTAATTGTTTACAATGAGACGTAGAGAGAGATATTTATGTTATAAAAAAAAAAAATTCATTATCATTCTGTAAAATAGCCATTTAAAAATCACGGTCGGATGCATCCTAACAATAGGAGACCTTAAACAAACCCCAGGGGGGATAAATCACCTATCGTTTTTGATTTTTTAAGCCTAAGCCACTGTCACATAAATAATGAACAGCGATTACATTTTATATTCTAACCAGCATTTTTTTGCAAACATTTTCTCTAGCCAGTTAATAATAATAAAATATGCATTGAAAGTACATAAAATTCCTAATTAATTATTAATTTTACACTTGAAGAAGATTTCGGTTAACTTTTTAAGAATTAACATATTTATCTCTTTTTTTTTCTAAATTTACGAACTGATTACTTTTATATACCCTTTTATTTATATTGATAAAAGTTCATATATTTAAGAGAAACTTGATTGAATATCCAAAGGAAATTATTCCTTATTGTAAGTAATAAATGTTAATAAAATGCAAAAGAGCCCGTTAAGAGTCAAAGTCTAATTTTATTTTTCTCTTTTTGTTTCAGGTAAGAAAATTTTTTCTGCTAAAGTTTATAGTCAAAGGTGTGTATTAAATCGTAAATAAAAGCTAATACGTCTGCCATTTTGTTTAAAATGATATTTGTATTAAATTGGCAAAAGGACCGGAGATTCTTCGAAATTAAAGCAGCCAGGATGAAAAAATAAAAACTTTACAAAATTTCTTGAGTTGAATAGCTGTAGATAGAATCTACTTAATAAGAAGAATGGGACAGGATCCTTCCCGGAAATAGCAGCCAGGAGAAATAAAAAAAGCTTAGATTTCGAGCATTCATCATTCTCATCTACAGTTACATAGTACAGGCTGTACTAAACTTCGACAATTTTGCTGGAACGACGGTAATAATAATAATTATTTCACCTGGGTGCTGTTCCCGAGAAGGTTCCTGTCCCTATCTTCTAAATTAGTATATTTTGTATCCTACATTTCGAGCTTCCGTAACGCACATCTTCATGCTAAAACAAAATTGTCAAAAAAATTCTTCTGATGAATGCTCGAAACGTCGGCTACAAAATATAAAGTTTTTATTTTTTTCATCCTGACTGCTCAATTCCGAAAAGAGTCATCCACTAGGATTAGTATCTACAACCACTCAAGATATAAATTATTATTCAGGAACGGGGTCTAAATGACCTCCGATGCTGACAAAGAACTTCTTTGGACAAATGACTAGCGGCCATTTTTAATTCGTGAATTTTCATTTTACCCTGGAACCCTCCACAATCTAAGATTCCTTTAAAGTCTTGGTTTGTTTTTCTTTTAATGTCACCTTTTATAGTGGACTAATTCTTTATAAGGCTGACCATCTTTTCTTAATAGTCCCTTTCACGATTTATAGACCCTGATTCATCTAATTTCATCTGGCTGAGCCCCGATGATGTATATCTGGGGACGGCTAAACTGCGCTCCCTGTCTTCAATGAATCAACCCTTGATATTTATGCGCTGCTTAACTTGAAAACAGATATGCGTGGGCGACACACAGACTGAGGGTTTTGTGCTCATTGGATACGTCACTGGGAAACCCGGCGATATTTTATATGACCACCCAGACGACATTTTTTTTTTTTTAATATTAAACTCCATTCACTTACTTTTCCTCCCACAAAAAGAAAATATTTATATCATAGATCATTAATATTTGAAAAACCGCGCATTATGTCTTTTGTCACATGTCATAAAGGATGAATTATTAGTATCTATAAATATACTTAATCGCTCTTCATTTTCCCTTAAAGCACATATAAAAGTTAGAAGGGTGGACAGTTCTAAATTCTGTTTGAATTTTTAGCTATATTAAGAATTTTCGGTTTTATCATATTAAATTCAATTTTTATTTTTATTTTCAGAGGGAATATAGGAATAAACGATAATAGAGTATGAAAATAGTATTAATATATTTGGAGAGAAAGAGGATTCAGCTAATAATTGAGCCTCTATTTAAATTTAATAATAAACACTTTTTATTGGAACGTTCCTGCCATCATTACAGTGGCGTAGTGAGCTTATCTCGCGGCCGGGGCACAATACCTTTTTAGTGCCCTCCCCTCATTCGAAAACCATTTAATATTATATGTAAAATATACAAAATTATTATATTACACTGGCACTATATTTAAAATATATTTTCCAGAAATCAATTATAATAAATAATAAAAATTATCCAGCATTTCTTTGTTTTGCGGACCATTTGGCAGCCCCTATGGGAGTAGCGCCCGGGGCATGATGACCCTCCCTTGCCCCCCCCCCCTCACTACGCCACTGCATCATTATAAACCTAGAACTTCTGAGTATCGCTTGTGGGTACTATTATTGTAATATCAATTTTTATTTACTTAACAAAATACTATTATTATTTTTAAATAGAGGCTCACTTATTGGCTGTATCCTCTTTCCCTTTAAATATATTTTCTACAACCACGATACTATTTAGTATTAATATACACAAATTTAGTGGTAGAATATTAAAAAAAATGATTATAACGGAAAACCAACCACTGACTCTTTGATAGAAGTCGTGTTTGTTGCCTATCCTTCAGGGAGCAGAGTTTATATAAACATTTTACTAGATGAAATTTTGCATACAATTGTCTTTTGACTATTTAAAATTAGTCTTAAGAAGGCAAGGCTTATTTGTTTTTTGGATTAAGTCAGTACGGACATTTCGGTCTCATTTTGAACCATTATTAAAACCAAGTTATTGTCAACAAATAGATCCTCTGAGTCATTTTGAGGATTTTACAAAAGTTGAGTTAATGTCCAAATTAGATAATGTACAGAGACATACTATATGTATTTTTGTAAATACTCAAAATAATATATGTATATTGTATATTTTTTGCATGTCTTTTTGAAATCTGGTGACAATTTAAACATTAAATTGAATCAATAATTAGTGCCTACCCCACACACACATTCACACACGCTTTTCGGCAACCAGTCCTATAGCCTTACGGTCCGAAAAACTTACGAATCTGGGGTGCATGCGAATAAGTGTGCATGTTAAACAAAACCAATACAAATAAAATCAAATTGAATCAATCCCCCCCCCCGAGGGCAATTAGTGTCATTCAAAATGGATATCAACAATAATAATAAACTCGCTTCTGATAAAAAAGTCATTAAATCCTAAACAAAATCTCAAAAAAAAAAAAAGGATAATCTCATTCATGGGATTGTAAAAAAAATTGGACATCATTAAAATAATTCCTTCCTTTAATTTTTTACATAATCTCATCCGCTTTTTTTTTATTACTCATTCATTTATTGGAAAGAAGTAAAAATTCCAAGTTCGTGCACACTGCGTATAAATAAAACGTGCAAGTGTAAGTGTAAGTAGGTATGTGCGACGCATTTCAAGGTCCCTTAATTTGCCACTCTAACGGCTTCTCAGATGAACCAACCAACGCCTCTTATTACTTTTTTTTTATCTTCTTTTAAGAAAAAGATAAACATAAGCATTATTTTATTTCATGCGAACCAACGATCGAGAGGGTAAAAACATCTTTTGCGGTCAAAGGCCGATGATCGTGTCTGCCCTTGACTTTTCTGGTCTCTATTTTATAATTTATTTACTATTTATTAATGACTATTTGTTTAAACTTTCAATTCATGAATCATTTTTTTACATATTCAAATTAATATTTTAACATTTTTAAAATTTAACAATTTTTAAATACACTCTAATGAAGTATGAATATAAAATATTTTATATTATATTAGCAATTATTTTTTCTTGTCACGCGGCGATTCTGAACATTTTTTTAAATTGTCTTGGCTACTTTACAAACATGTTTATTCAACATAATTCAACGCAGATTTTTTCTCACGATCGAAAGAGCTTAGATTATTATTTCTCTTTTGTTTTTGATAAAGATTAAAATAAAATGTATTGTAATTAAAATAAGGTTCGTTCAATGTCTTTCAAATGCCGAAAACACTTTAGAAAATAAATAAAATATAAACACTCGTGTTTTGAAGTAGTGCACATGAGGCACCATTGCCAAAGGAGAAGAATGAAAAATTGTTACCTCTAAAAAATTAAGATTAAATTTCCAGTGACAAATGTAAAACGTTCCTATTTTTAATATTTCAATTGATAAATAGGCAATTCAATTGAAATACAAATGAATTTTTGTCGCATGGATGTGAACCTCTGTCCCCTAAGAACTCGAACTGCAACGCCTATCTTGGATAATAATTATTTTTTTAAAAAAGATACAGTTTCTTTTTGATTAAAGATTTTATAAACAACCCCCCCCCCCCCCCCCCCCCCCCCCCCCCCCCCCCCCCCCCCCCCCCCCCCCCCCCCCCCCCCCCCCCCCCCCCCCCCCCTTCTCCTTTCTTTTTTTTTTTTATATTTTTTTTTTTTTTTTTTTTTTTTTTAATTTTTTTTTTTTTTTTTTTTTCCTCTCCCCTCCCCCCCCCCCCCAAAACAAAAAAACTCCTCCTTTATTTTAAATAAAAAAAAAAAAAAAAAAAAAAACAAAAAAAAGGGGGAAAAATTTTTTTTTTTTTACATTGTCCATTCTTCCTCTTTATTTTTTTTTTTTTTTTTTTTTAATGGTTAATTACTTATTAAATTGTTTTTTTTTTTAAAAAAAACCCCTCCGGGGTCCTCACACACACACACACAAAAAATAAACTTAAAAGGGTTAGTGGTGTAGGAGGGGTTCAGTCACAAACACACGCACAGAAGAATTATATATATAAAGATTATTTAAAAAAAGACTCTATTTATGTATAGTGTGTATACATTTGAGAAGTGAGCGGACTTCTCTCTCCCTCACTCATTAGCTCAAGCAGAATGGAGGGATCACAGCGTTTCATATATCAAATTTACTCTGCAGAAGAAGTTTCAATTCATTCTTATCTGCTTCATGTTCATTAAAATATTCGCAACCTTTAGTGAACAAATATGTTGCCTATGAATTAAGATTTTTTTTTAATTTACCCTGTCGGCTGCTGAGGCGGGGGGGGGGGGGGGGGGGGGGGGGGGGGGGGGGGGTGGCGGGGCGCCCCGCACCCCATTTTTTTTTTTTTTTTTTTTTTTAAATTAAGAGCGTTTTTTTTTTTTTTGAGAAAAAATATAACAACACATAAATTTTTAAATTTTTATAATTAAAAAATTTAAAAAAAATAATTTTTTTAAAAAAAGAAGTGTTTTTTTTATTTTGGGGGGGGAGTACCCCCCTTACCCCCCCTTGTATCCGCCCTTGTGCTGAGGCCATTTAGGGATTATAGTTATAGGCCTATATATATTGAAGTACCTAGTAGCGGTGGCCATCGGGGACGTTGACCACTAGATAATTTAATTATTTCAAAAATCCTTGGTTAGTTTTTTATTTCACACTCTTAAATCGAAAATGTCACTCGATCACCTTTAATTATTTTAGAGATATTATAAATTTTACATTTTTATTCCAATATATTTAATCAGTTATAGTATAATTTTGATTTTATATTTGAAAATATTAAAAGAGTTTTTCGCATATTTTATTATTGCCCTAAAATTCTAAAGAACAGAAAAGGACAATCGTTGTCTTTTTCATCCCTATTCCCTTATAGGTCTGATTTATTTTCAAATAATGTTTTATCTTGAAAGAAAAAAGTTTTTTATATAATTTCCCATTTCAATTAATGTCATCTTATACAAAGGGTTCTTTTTTATGTATAATATAATAATATGAAATTTGTTTTATCAAAGAGACCAGAATTGTTGTTAAAAAGGTCCTCCCTCTATCTGATGAAAAAAAACGTACAGCTTCCTACCTTTATTATTTTCTTTTTGAAATACATATAGTCTCTATTTTATAAATGATTATAAAATTTTCTTTATGCCAAACGATTACTTTACAGCTTAATTTTTTTTTAAAGGCTAATTCTATTCTTATTCATAGTCAATTCAGGGACTGGAACGAGAAATGGGGATACGTATTTTATTCTCCATACAGGAGGCAACAATTGATAGACAAATTGAATCTTAAATCCCCAAATGGTGGGAGATTTTTTTATGAATAAAAAAAGATTTCTTTGTGCTCCATATAGAAGGGACGTTAGGCGTTCACTCCCCTCTAATGTATCCGAAATATCGAATAATTTCGATTCACTGTACTACAACATATAAACCAGGCTCATAATTTATTTACCATCTTTCAGATATATACATACCCAAAGAAAACTAGGTATTAATAAGCGATAAAATATAGAAGTTTAGATATATGTATTTGTCTTTCAGGGTTTTGATTTTTAATGGGAATCAATAAAAATTCAAATTATTACAATTTTTGAGTTTTATTACTTTTTTTTTATTTTAAGTGGAAATTTTTAAGGCCGACTCAGCGCTTTGATAATTTTAAAACCATCTTCAAGGCCTATAAAATGTTTATAAATTTAACCGAAACTCAACAAAGCACTGAGTCGGCCATAATTTTCTAATAATTTGAATCTTTATTGTTTCCATTTTGAGGTTCTACCCCTCAAAATTTCAAGACTAGTACAGACCACACATAGGCTACTTATTTTTCTTATTTTTTTCGAAATCTTTTCGACATCTTTAGCCATATGGACTATAACGAAACTCATTATTTAAAAACGATATATTAGGGGGTCCAGGCACATTTATTGAAACCATTTGGTGCCCAAAATGATTTAAAATGAATATTTATCGGACTGTCTGGGATCCGAACCAGCGCCTTATGGCTGTGACTATCAACATTAACATTTGTCAACACCTTACTTGTTAGAGGTCACGGGAGAAGGTGGGGGAGGGGTTAACCACACATAAATACATCTTAAATTATAATATTTGTCCTGTTTTAAATAAAATTCAAAATGTAGATGATTGCACATCCGTTTAATTATAATTTCTAATATTTTCTGGCTCCTTGAAGAAATTTTAAAGGGTCAAATTTCATTTCAAATATATAAAATTAATTTTCAAAGTGTATGCTTATTATTATTGTACAATATTTTTTTTAAATCAATTTTGATTAATTAATTAAATTAAAAATATATGCAATTATTTTATATTTTCGCATGAAATTTAAATTTTACCCCACCCAAGCAAGCTGAGAGTAAAAAATCCCAGTGATATGGAATAAACCAGTATATGAAAAATTTTAAAATAACATAGAGGCCTATAATCTTCTTTTAGGTTTTTAAAAACAAATTATGTTAATTCATTAAAAGAGAAATTTAGTCATTCATTCATTCATTCATTAACTATTTAAAAAAAAAAAAAAAAAAACCCTATCGACACTTTGTTCCATTAATGGCTTAATTAACACGGAATTAATATATAGAAAATTTTTGAATTAAAATCATTTTCAAAAATTAAAACCACTCTCTCTAATTTATTCAATGGTGATTTAATCCGCTCAATTTGTTTGGCTCGTTTAAAATGTATACGCTTTTATTTGCTGAGTGTTTCTTCTTTTTTTTTTTTGATTAGCCCTGATCTAAAAGGGCAAGGGCAGTTCAGGGGTCACCAGGTGGTTATTTCTCTGATAACAATAAAATCAACCTCAACATGAGAGCTTATCAACCAGACTTATACAATATATTGAAAATTGTTAAAAAAAATACGATCAAAGGTTTTAATATCCCATATAGACCGATCATTTAAAAGATATTAAATACTTTTTGTTTTATTTTATCCATCCAAATGTAGATTTTATTTTACTCCATTGGGGTTTTTTTAATGATAATTATTAAAGTGATTATCTGATAATTTACATTTTTTACTTTTTATTACTTAAATAATCAATAGTTATTTCAAGGACTTAAACTTTATTATTTACCGGTATTAGCATAAAAAAAAAAAAAAAAACGAAATTGGATACATCAAATTTTTATCAATTTATCTGATATGATATGTTTAAATTTATTACTCGTATTTGGTATTTGGTAGCCTATAGGTATGTTAAATAACATTATAGCTTGCATACATTTTCCTTTAATTTTGTATGTAGCTTTATGTAGGGTGCTCCATGCTTATATGGCACAAAAAAAATTCAAATAAAAGTTCTGCCTCCCCTTTGTTTTGTTACCTACCTTTTAATTTAAAAATTTAAAATTCCAGCCCTCTATCTTATTTACAAGGGGAAGCTTGAAAACCAAGGGTCGCGGGTTCGGATCCCAGGCAGTCCGATGATTCTATTTAATAAGAATGCATGGATACATCTACATACAACCCCAAATAGATATATTCAATAACGGTTATCGTCAAATGTCTTATATGGCCTGAGTTACCGAAAAGACTGTGTGAATGTGTGTGTGAGTGTGAGTGTGAATGAAAAAAAGTGTGAGCGTTAAAAAAAAAAAATTTTAAATTTAATTTGTTCCCCATTTTCTTTTGCTTAATTCAAATTTTTGATATTATAGTCGATTGGGTTGCAAAATTGAATGTTTTTTTTTTATTAAGTTTATCTTTTTAAATATAAATTAGCTATTGATTAATTTGTTTAAAACCCTTTTCGCCTACAGAGGCGATTTAGGGGTTAAATTAAAGATTTATACTGGTATATAATACAAAAACAATGTACCGATGGCTACCGGGGGGACGTTCCAAGGCCAGAACTAGGAGATTTTTAGAGGGGGGGCAAAATTTAATTTGCCGCCCCCTCCTTAAAATTTTCTATACAAAATTCATATCATTTTACCTTTTTTTAGTAAATTTTTCTTTAATTGCCGCCCCCTGATATATGCCGCCCGGGCCCCACCCACTGCCCCCCCTAGATCCGGCCCTGGCCATTCCACACGCTGAACGCTCGGCGTCACCAATTTATAAATTTCCCCCGCGGCAGAATTAGAATCCCTTTACGGCATACAGTTTGAAAATCAACATAATATGTTGATTGATAGCATAAAAGAATTTATAATATAAAAACACACCTAGGTCTATATACAAAAAAAAATAATGTAGCTATAATTTATTTTTTATAGCAATTTTTAAAATTATTATTTATATTAGTTTAAAAGTTTTATAAAAAAATAAAAAACAACAAAATACGCGAATTAAATTACACACGCCCTCTCATAAACATACATTTGCAATTTCTCATAAAAAAAAACAACTAAATTTTTTTTATTCTACTTTTTTTTTATATGAATAAATGAGTGGGTGACAAATAACGCATGGCGTGGTTTCTTGCATGCGTAAGCGGCTGTAACGTTCACGTTAACGTTAACGTTATTGGATCGCATCGCGCGAGCGTTGTTTTCTTATGTATGCATGACGCCTAAGAGTGTCGGTTGGCTGTCAACGAGGAAGATCGATTAATCGTACAAAAACGGCTCAAAAGCCAAGAAAATGTTCAAATAAAAGCGGGTTCACTCATCAATAGGCAGCCATCTTGCCAACTGACAGCGTTTAATGGATTCCTGTTTATTATTTCCGTACTATGTCAAATTTATTATTTTAAGGTTCGAATTTCTCTTAAAGCCTTTCTATTTTATATATTTACTAGGAACATCGAACGGTTCCAGTTCACAAACTCCCTTTTAAGTAAAATGGAAAATTTTTTTTTTTTTATCAAAAGTTTGAAATGGAGACTTCATCAAATTAAGAGCTTTTTTTTTACCTAAGAGATAAAAAGTAAGTTTTTTTTTTTTTATAGAAAATTGAAAATAATTTAGTTTTTAAAATTGTGGGCAATTAAAAAGAATTCAGATCCTAATAATATAAAACTTATTAATATTTTTACTTCAAGTTTTCTCTGAAAATAACTTTTAAGCGGCAAATCTTATTTTTTTAAAATAAAAGGAAAGTAAATAAAATAAAAATAAATAATCATACCTTCATTTAATGAATATTAGTGTTTAATTTAAAAAAAAATCTGGTGGGACGCCAAATTTTTTTGTGTCGATATATATTTAGTTTCCGCCAATATATTAATGTAATTGGGTATTTTTATTTTGTTACCATGGCAACCATTTCAAATATATTTCTTCATTGTCACATCACACAACTATTATCTGAAATGAAAAGAATATAAATGTATTTTATTACTCGTGACATGATCAAACAATATTTATTATTTATGTACAATAGTTATTAAATATTGTTTGTTCCATGCTGCAAAGAGAAAAAAAATGGTTTCATCATTTTTCGATTTATGATAATATAGCTTTTGTGGTTTTTTTTTTTAACATACACTTTTTCTCATTCACACTCACACTCACACAGTTTTTTCGGCAACTCAGGTTTTTACGATATCCGTTATTAATTAATATTCATATTGGGGGTCCAGGCATCTTTATTTAAGCCATTTGGTATCTAAATGACTTAAATAAAATCATCAGACTGCCTGGGGTCCGAACCCGCGACTTTTGGTATACGAGGCTAGCACGCTAACCCCTACACCAAGCCTGAGGACCACTTTTGTAGTGTATCGTTACAGTGTCTTGTAAACAATGAACAAATAAATATAAAAACATTGAGGCCATCAAATAAAAGTTTCACTTTAATAATTTCTTTTACTACAATATAGTACAAATCATCCGTAAATTATCCAGGAAAGAAATTACAAGTCTTAATAATCAATATACTGCATTCATTTTTTTGGGAAAAATAAATAAAATTTTTAGTGTAATTATACTCCTAAAATGAAATCACATCTCAGGCATTCCTCAAGGGAGTGTAACCTATTAGTTACAGAATTATCGTTTTCAATTTTCGTTAAAGTTCAATGAATCGTGAATGTATGGCGTTACAATTAAAAATTGATGGAATTGCAATCTGTTTCTATTTTGATTGATCACCTATCCTCGATGCAAATGTAATTGCGAGATAAACAAGGAAGCTCTCTCTTCTCTCAACTGTCATATAAATATCTCATTACATTGCCTACCGATTAAACATGGCATCCATTGTTGGATTCTCGTATCACTTTCATCTACAAAGATCCTTGTTATAGAGATGGATTCAAGATATAAAGGCTTAAAGTATTTACAAACTTAGTAACAAATTAGTTTCAAATTAGTCTCGCTACTTACGCCTGTAATTACGCTTTAATAATCTCATTTCCAGATTAATCTAGAAAAATATAAACATTCTAATTTTTTTTTTTTTTAATTAGCCTACTATTAATACCTACTACAATGCCTAGTCGCCAATATATATCGTAATTAATAATAAGCCTAAATGGCCTAAGATGCCGAAAAGACTAAAAACAGTAAAAAAAAAAATCAAGTTTTCTAATCTTTTAATAAAGTTCCTTTCTGATCCTTCAAGGAATGAGTTATGTTTTTACTTTCTTTTATCTTATACTGTATATGAAATATATAGAGAGAAAGTATCAAAAATTCGATGTCGAGATTTTGATGGATATATAAATTATACATGTTTTAAGGTCCCCTGAGTCCAAAAAAATGGGTCCCTCAAATTGGTCTGTGAGTGTGTAACGATTTTAAGCATGAAAGAATTGAGCTACCGGATTGAAATTTTATATTAAGTTAGGTACCCTCCCGGACACTTAAAATAAACTTTTGAACAAAATCGGCCAAAAAATACTAGTACTTTACTGATGTTCTTTTTCAGTTTTTGTCTATTTTCTCAAAATTCGCTCCAACGATTTTGATTAGAATTCAAAAACAATTATTTTTTACATGCTCTTTTACATGTACGGTATATTCTCATTTTGCCATTGAAATCTTCTGAAGACCATTTTACTCTTGTACTTCATATGAGGTGTTTTTTTTTTTTTTTTTTTAACGTTTCTATGAGGTGTTTTGAAGTACACTTTACTCTTATAAGATAGGAGAAATGGTTGCCATGGTAACAGAATATAAATGTTTTCCCATTTTGATTAAAATTCATAAATCAACTATTTTTTAGATCCTCGTTAAAAAGTATATCAATAAAATTTTTCGTGAAAATTGCTTTAAGTAAACTTTACTGATGTATTTTTTCAGTTTTTTACTTTCTCTTACCCTATATGGACCCTGTTATGCAATGGTGTGTCAAAGACCAAACATCGAGTTTTGAGAAAATCAACATTAAAGTTTTTTGTTTACATTGGATTATATATAATTTTTCTTGTCAATTGTGCAAGTAACATTAAATATAAATTTTTTAGAACATATTTCATAAAAAATACTCTTAATTAAAGTATTTGAAACAATATTCCGTGCTTAACTCAATTTTGAATTTTTTGGTCTTTGACTCACCATTGCATAACAGGGTTCATATATGAAATATATAGAGAGATAAAGTTTTTTTTTTTTTTTCGATTTTCACAAAATTGGCTTTAACGATTTTGATTAAAATTCATAAATCAACTATTTTTTAGATGCTCTTTGATAAATGTATCAGTAAAATTTTTCTTGAAAATTGTTTGAATTACACTTTACTGATGCATTTCAAATTTTTACTTATGAAATGCAAGTGATCAAGTTTGAAACTAAGGTGCTATGGTCAGGGCCGGATCTAGGGAGGGGCAGTGGGTGCGTGTGCCCCGGGCGGCAGATTTTAGGGGGCGGCAATTAAAGAAAGATTTACTAAAAAAAAGATAAAATGATATGAATTTTGTATAGAAAATTTTAAGGAGAGGGCGACAAATTAAATTTTGCCCTCCCTAAAAAATATCCTAGTTCCGGCCCTGGCTATGGGAAACAATATATCTCGACATAAAAAATCTGGTGTGACAAGCACAGTACGCAACTTTCTCTTGCCGAAGAGTAAGGTAGCGTTCAGTCACAGCATATTTTTTTTCTTTGAGAGATAGATGAAAAGCAACATTCTAAAGTATTTTATTATTTGTCACTCCCAATCAGACATCTTGAAAGCAGTCAGTTAGCTTTGCTTTAATTGGCTATTTTTATTCGCATTTAATTCAGTCATTTCAATGCAGGGACTACTTTGAATATATTTAAATTAAATGATAAGCATTCGACTTCATTCTTTCTCTCTTCTCTTTCTTTTAATTTATAAATATCCTTTCGGAATACTCAATAGCTACCTCTTTTTTTTTTTTTTTAATCTTTTATTATCACCGTCTCTTTCTTTATAATATTTACACACATTTCAAAATCAAGTATCATTTAAAAGATTCTGTTTTAAATAGAATTATTCATTCATAAATAAAAGGTTATGGCCCTACGATATTTTCTTTTATCATTTTGTATTTTTTAAATTTTCTATTTATCATATATGAATAATTTCAGTTTGAATTTTTAAATTATTCATTAATACTATATAAATTTTTTTTTTCTTTGATAACAAAAAAATAATTATAAAAAATTTCATTAAGCTTAATTTATTTATGAGAGAAAATAAGTCAACAATTATCAATCTTTCTAAGGGTCAGCAAAAACTTGACAACAAATTTTGACTAGAATGCAAGAAAAAAGGGATAGTGTAAGTATAAGTCCTAAACTCTTCCTTTATCTTTAAAACTCTCAACAGTCGTATAAAATAAGTCAATCGACCTTTTTTTAGCTGCAACTATGACTAAAAAATAATTGTTCCTAATTTGTTGTAGCTACAAAAAAAAAAATACCTCGAAATGACGCCGGATCCCCAGCAAGTCAGGGGAACCCATCCGGGGCATGAGGCAAAACTTTATTGCAAATTAATTGACTACTAACTAATCAATTGAAATAACGGGGTCTAATTAACATCCAATACAGAAAGACCTTAAATAAAACAAAAACATTAAAACTTACGCCATTTCATAAAATGGTTTAACTACCCACTTAGAAACAATTAAATTATTTTGTGATAATTGTTAAAAAAAAAACGCAATAAAATTGGTCCAGAGCAGGAAACAAACGTCTTAATTATTACTGTTGAGTTTCAAAATTGCTCAAGTCAGGGGTGTATATAAGGGCCCCCCCGGCCCTCGTCCCCCCGAAATTTTCCAAATCTATATACATATGTACGGGTATACAGTGAACAGGGTGTATACAAGGGGGCAAGGCAGGCCCCCCCCCGAAATTTAATTTCGTCTTCCTAAAAAAAAAGGTAAAACGAATTCCTTGACAGAGGGGAGATTTTTTTTGCATTTACGGATCCTTCAGACAGACCATGTCGCGAAAACCACTTTTTTGAATTCAGGGGACCTCCAAACGTGTATACCTATTAAAATTTCAACATCAAATTTTGACATGAATCCAAGGGGGGTGGTAAAGGGGAGTAATTAGCCCCCCCCCCCCCCGAGATTTAAAAAAAAATTTATTTTTAATTTAAAATTTTAAAAATTAATACTTAAAAATTTTATTTGTATTTATATTCTGGCAAGCAAGTAGAGAATGCGCCTTTAAATTACCGAAATTAAGAAAAAATAGTGTGCTGTGCGACGAGCAAGGGCGGATACAAGGGGGGGGGGGGGTAAAGGGGTAATTACCCCCCCCCCCCGAGATTCGAAAAATATACCTTTTTTTCGCAAAAAAAATTATTTTTAATGTAAAATTTTTAAAATTAATACTTAAAAATTTGATGTGTATTTATATTCTGGCAAACAAGTACAGAATGCGCTTTTAAATTACCGAAATTAAAAAAAAATAGTGTGCTGTGCGACGAGTCACACCAGATTACCCCCCCCCGAGAAACACCTCTGGATCCGCCCTTGGCGACGAGTGACATCAGATTACACCCCCCCCCCCCTCTGGACACCTCTGGATCCGCCCTTGCATGAATCCTATACTTTCTCACTATATATATATTAACATATACCGGGTGGGCCAATAGTGCGTGGACGGAAGATTGTGGGCTTATTAACCGACATTTTAAAATTTTCTCGATGGTGCATAATGTGGGGCCTTTAGAGCTACAAATTAAAAATATTTTTGTTCCAATAGCATCTCATATACAGGGTGGTCCATATAAAAGTTATGTTTTTTTAAATGGAACACCCTGTATATTATTGCATATTTGGTTTCTACGGCCAATTTTAGTATGACTTTATGTCATGCAATGTATTTTAAAACAAACCGTTTAGCCGCAAATCGGGCTTTTGTGAAAAAACTGCTGTCTGAAAAAATTGAATATCTCGCGAACCATAAAACTTAGGGGACTGTTCTTTTGGGAGGTTACTAACCATAAAGTGTACTAATGTAGGCCAGATGGGTAACCCGGAATTATTCTTGTTTTGGGAGATATGGCTTTGCCGATTTGGGAAATTTCAATCATGGATAACTTCCTTATTTCAAATGGAACATGCTACTTTTTTTTATGCCATAGGACGTAGAATTTAATTAGCTTTCAGATGGTATAAGGTTGTCTATATCTATCTTTGATATTTTTATTTTTATTTCAAAATATCTGATTAATTTGACTTACGAATAGATAAAACAAATAAAATAACAATCCAAATGCAAAATAAAATTGTATTGCAATAATAAATGGAAAAGATATTTCTAAATATTCGAAAATGTATTTAAATTTCCTTTAAAATCATTTATTTTAACTCTTCGAAGAAGTCCCACTTGCTCAAATTCGGGTTATTATTTGTCAACAAGATGGCGCACCTGCTCACCCGATCATAACCCTAATTTCTTTTTCGAAAAGTTAAAATAAATGATTTTAAAGGAAATTTAAATACATTTTCGAATATTTAGAAATATCTTTTCCATTTATTATTGCAATACAATTTTATTTTGCATTTGGATTGTTATTTTATTTGTTTTATCTATTCGTAAGTCAAATTAATCAGATATTTTGAAATAAAAATAAAAATACCAAAGATAGATATAGACAACCTTATACCATCTGAAAGCTAATTAAATTCTACGTCCTATGGCATAAAAAAAAGTAGCATGTTCCATTTGAAATAAGGAAGTTATCCATGATTGAAATTTCCCAAATCGGCAAAGCCATATCTCCCAAAACAAGAATAATTCCGGGTTACCCATCTGGCCTACATTAGTACACTTTATGGTTAGTAACCTCCCAAAAGAACAGTCCCCTAAGTTTTATGGTTCGCGAGATATTCAATTTTTTTCAGACAGCAGTTTTTTCACAAAAGCCCGATTTGCGGCTAAACGGTTTGTTTTAAAATACATTGCATGACATAAAGTCATACTAAAATTGGCCGTAGAAACCAAATATGCAATAATATACAGGGTGTTCCATTTAAAAAACATAACTTTTATATGGACCACCCTGTATATGAGATGCTATTGGAACAAAAATATTTTTAATTTGTAGCTCTAAAGGCCCCACTATGCACCATCGAGAAAATTTTAAAATGTCGGTTAATAAGCCCACAATCTTCCGTCCACGCACTAATGGCCCACCCGTATAGAGGTATGAGAAAGTAATAGTTATTACGAAATGTAAAAAACAATTCAGGAAAAAGTTTAAGGATAAATAAACCGAGTAGAATAAAAATCGGCTTCTTTTCTTTCTTCTATAAAATTTATTCAGCAAAGAGAGAGAGAGAGCAATATTAAAATTGTTTTTATTCAAATCAAGTGCTGCACCTTCCAGAGCCCACATGTTCCCTTTTTTCGGGTTAACTGTTTTTTATTTTATTATTTAGAGATTCCTTTTCTGCCCTGACCCCTGGTTAGAATTTAACGTTGATTCTCCGCAGCTGTTAACATTAACATACGAGTTAATCCAAATGCGACTGCTTTTAAAATCAAATTAAATTTAATTATACGCTCTACTCTCTTCTATTGTACGCAACATGACACCTATTTAAATAACTAACTGTTATTAAATATATAATATTTAGAAATGAAAAATATTTCTATGATTGCATTAATTGCATGTTGCAAAGTCTAAATATTAATTAACATGATGTCAAGATGTGTTCACATTCTCAATGTCTTTTCTTTTAAAGTTAAATTAATATAATAAACTTGCAAATAAGAGGCTAAAAAATATATGATCCATCAATTTTTTAAACGCAGGTGAGACGAATCAAAGAATTATTATTTATGTTATTAATGTATTTAATTTCTAGATCGCAGAGATTCCTTCTAATCATTCAAGTTTCAAGAGAATTAATCACTGAATAATTTTATAATTATTTCACTTTACCATATTGATGCTTTTCAATAGCTTAATACAAATTAATTTTACTTTCTTTTACATAATGATTATTTTGTATGAAATTAATTAATTTAAAAAAAAAACTCAAACTATTTGTTTTTGAGATAATTTCTTTTAAGTATAACTAGCGAATATCTTTTATGACCTCCTCATTGTTACATCCATAAATTTCGTAAAAAAGAAAAATAAATAAATAAATCTTGAGGAAGGTAAATTTGCAGCCAGGAGAATAAAAAACTAAATAAATAGGTGGTTTAAATGGTCTCAGATGCCGAAAAAGACCTTAAAACAATTAAAAAAAAAAACTCCCAAGATTAAAAATCAACTTAATAACTACATATTTCTATGAAACATGAGTCAACAAATAATTTGGTTGAAATAAAAAGTTATAATCAGTATACGGCCTTCCGCAAGCCTTGAATTAAAAATTCATAATTTTTTTTTTTTTTAAGATTTATCGCCGCCTTCAATCTTTGAGATAGGCCACCATTCATGCTCGCTATTACAAACTCCTTTTCCACTTGTCTAGAGAGACTTATTGGTCATTAAGGCGCAAAATTTGTCCTTTAAATATTTATTCTCCACTCCGAAACCAATAATAGAACCCACTCAAAATATATTTTATCTCAAAATATCATTATTAAAGATATACCGTATCTCTTTGGATAAAAGAAAGAAGAGGTAACTTGCCAGTCGAATAAACAAACAAAAAAAGGACATGGAGAGTGTATTATTTTCTTTTGTACTTCTTCAAACAAGACAGAAATAAAATTTTTTATTATATTCCTTCATTTATAAGAAAAAAAAAGCTTTGTATTGATATTTAGAAAGAAATTCCTTGGAGAAACTCTCGGCGGTTTTCATTTTAAGGAATATTTTTCTAAGAGGGTTGGTTTATTTTGTTTTCTTTTTGCATCGTTATATGTTATTGTGAATAAATCTTTTTTTTTTTTCTTAAAAAAAAAAAGATTTGAGAATCCACAAATTGCAAATTCCCTGCCCAGAGGCCTAATGTTTCGCTTGGGACTTTTATTTACACATGTTATTCTTTTTTTTTATGATTTCTACAAAAGTTGAAACTATTTGTTTAGTCGTTTTTATTTTAAAAAAGTTCAATATAATCATATTCATATATGAAAAAAATGCCTCCGAAATGTGGATACAAACAACAAGAGTAAACTTTTCATAGTTCAAATTCTTAAGTTATGATGAACAAAAGTTTAATGTAAATCTCTTTTTCAACTTGAATTTCCAACAAGTATATTATATTCGTTTATAAATATTAATGATGAATGCATTCATAAATAAACATAATGAGTTTTCTTTTAACTTTTTGGCCCGTTTGAATCACATTAAAAACATTGCTTTAATTGGGGGGTTTATGTAATGAATATGAATGGTTTAGTTTTGAAAAATGTCAAACTTGGAAATATTAATATTAATGATCTATTAATATTTAGCCTATCCATTTAAAGTTTTTTTTAGCCAAGTGTCAAAAATTAATATTTTAGAAAATTAATATCTAAATCAAACGCATTTACCCTTTAATTCATATTAAAAATTTTTGTCATAAATGACTTATTACATTATTATATCAGTATGTGTTCTGTTTCTAAATATATTTAAATTATTTTATAAATAATATATTTTATCGCTCGAAGCTGAAAAAAAATTTTATTTATTAAATAAAAATTAGTCCTCGGGCTTAGCAAAGTTGGTAGCGCGCCTGCCTTGTATACCAAGGTTCGAGGGTTTGGGTTCCAAGCAGTCCGATGATTTTATTTAAGTCATTTGGATATAAAATGGCTTAAATAAGAATGCCTGGACCCCCAATTGATATATTTACAAATAACGGGTATCGTTAAAAGTCTTAAATAGCCTAAGTTGCCGAAAAGACTGTGTGAATATGAGTGTGAATGGGAAAAAAGTGTGAGTGTTTTTTAATAAAAAAATCTGGTGTGACTGGCGCACAGCACACAACTTTCTCTTACCTTCGGTAATCGTAAGTTGTGTTCTGTGCTTGTCACACCAGATTTTTTGTGTCAATATGTATTTAGTTTCCGACAGTACGGTACATTCGATTTTCAAGATGTACAATTTATAAGTATGGCAAAATATTTATATTTTGTTGCCATGGCAACCATTTCTCCTATCTTTTCTATGGAGTACAAGAGCAAAGTGGTCTTAAGAAGATTTCAATGACAAAATTAGAATATACATTTTAAAGAGAATCTAAAAAATAATTGATTTTTGAATTAAAAAAAAAAAATCGTGCGTGCGAATTTAGAGAAAATTGAAAAAAAAAACTGAAAAAGTGCATCAGTAAAGTACTAGTACTTTTTGGCCGATTTTGTTCAAAAGCTTCCTGTTACCACCCAGGGGGATGCCTAACTTAAATATAAAATTTCAACCTCCTAGCTCTTTTCGTTCTTGAGATATTTTGTTCACAGACACACAGACAGACCATGTCGCGAAAACCAATTTTTTGGATTCAGGGGACCTCAAAACGTGTATATCCATCAAAATCTCGACATCAAATTTTTGACATGAATCCAATACTTTCTCTCTATATATATTAACATATATAAAGGTAAGAGAAAGTAAAAAATTAAAAACTGTTTGGAATTCATAGACCTGGGACTATTTATGTGATAGTTAAAGAGAAAATTATAATTGATATAAAATATTCATAACTGGGACTATTTCACTAGTTAAAAAATTAATAAAAATGTTTCACTTGTTATTCATAAAAACCGAGGTTTTTATTTAGTACATTTAACTCAAAAGCACTTCTCTGGTAAATACGTGAATGAGTTTTTACAGTCTTTGCCTTTCTTTCCGTCACTTATTAAGAGAATTAAAATCTATTATTACTTAATAGAATTAAATTATTAAAGCACGTTAAGAATAATTTTAATTTTTTTTTTCTCTTTTTTTTAGGTGCGTTCTCCATCCACCATATTTATTATTCCATTATTTCACTTCGAAATCTTCTTTCTCGTAAGTTTCATTTGAACATTTTATCTAATTTGTAGACTGAGTTAACATGTTCTTTACTTAATTTTCCTAAATGATCCTTAAAGACTCTTTTAGCCAATTTTCGCCTTTTAATGCATCTTGTACTTTTATGCTCTTTTATGATTAATCCAATTTCAGACAAGATAAATTAATAATCGAAAGGAATTATTATTTCCCAAGAGGAATTATCAATTTTTAAAGTTAAAAAGTTTTTTTTTTTTTGTTTTGAAAAAGAAAGGAGAGGAATAAATAAAAAATAAAAATGGTGTAAAATCCACTTTCCATATTATTTAAACATATTTTTAATTTCCATACTAGTTTATTCAATCGTTTCAAATTTTTATGACATAATATAGAAAGAAAAGAGACGCCAGGATTAATTTTCATAAAAAGCCTTAAACTTTTGTTTAAGTCCCATAAAAATGAAGTTAGAGAGATGGATCTTGACAAGTCTTTCGTTTCGAGTCATTACGAGCACGTAACAAAAAATAAAATCAAGTTTATTATAAATTTTTAAATTTAAACTTTTTTTTCTTATAATAAACATAAAACATCGTAAATCATCATTCTATATAATTATTTACGATGATATTGAATGATTTTTTTTCTCAAGTTTTTTTTTTTATTATTTGATACGAGGGTTTTTCAATTTATTAAAAATGAAATTATTGTTGTTTCTTCTTATTCTTTTTTTTCCATGGCGTGTAATTAAAAAGAACAAAGAAAAACAGAATAAATGACGATAAGAGGATCTCTGAATTTCAAACCCTTTAGGGCCATGAATGTATTATTTCATTTATTTATTTCCTTTTTTATTCCCTCAACCTCTTTTGTTTATTAACAATTGAAAAAAGCATCTTTAAATAACGTTAAAAAAAACGCTTTTCTTTGAGGAATATGCAATTTTCTTTTCTCCCGGGCTAAAGATATAAGAAGAGAAAATTATTAAAAAATAATCCTCTAATTCATTCCCAAGTTAAAATTCATAAAATATTATAAAATTTCGATTACAATAGACTTTATAATAAACAATATTACCTTCTGGCTGTTTAAAAAAAGGAAGAATAAATAAATTCATTCAGAAAAAAAAGAAACCTATATTCCAAAACCTTGCGTTGAAGTACAAAATTGTTTTTCAAGCACTTTGTGATTTAATTATCAAAGCTTACTTTTCTTTCTATTACAAAATAAATCAAGAGAAATAATTTCCAGTCAGAAACGTCACTAACTTAACCAAGAAATTTTTGAGACAAACATCTCAAAATTAATATTTGATATAATTAATAATTATATCACAAATACAAATTTATGTAATTGTTGATTGAATCCGAAATCTTAGCTCGGGTAACTCGTGGTCGACATCCACGTATCCAGTGAGCCCTTGAGTGAATCTTTTAAAGTTGATATACGATATACAGTAGATAAAATATAAAAAAAAAATTCATCCTAGGAACAAAAATTTTTCTAGAACCATTCAAAAATGCATACAAAAAATTCGATTCTATCTTTATATTTTAATCTATATTCTATAGATTATTATTTTGAGAGTTAATGAGAGATTATATTATATTAGTAGACTAGAATAACATTTTTTTTCTCAATCATCAGAAAGTAATTCTACTTTGAAAAGGATTTGCGATCCGATTCACTGATCTAGGGATTTCAGACGATCCTTTCCACTGATCCGATCTGACTGCTGCAAAAGGATTAGCGATAAATCCGGCAAACTCTGGCGATCCGATTTAGAAAAAGGATCGCTTTTACGATCAGCGAATTCAGATCCGCGATCCAAAAATCCGATTCGGTCTTGGGGCCCGGTAATCCGATCGAGTTTCTCATAAAATTGCCGAATTAATATCTTAAAATCTCCTTCTTCGGTCAAATTTGCACATTTTAGGCATTTAGATGAAAAATACGTGGGTATTTTATAAAAAGTTTTAAAGGATTGACAATCTTTTGAAAAAGATAGCAAAAACCCAGGATTGTTTAAAAAGAATTAGCGATCCTAGATCCAGGGAGCAAAAATGAATTCAATCCACCCCCATTTCGATTCAGATCGCTGATCCAGATCTAAGAACCTCTACATAAAAAGGATTTCGATCCAGATCTGAAAATCCTGAGTCGGATAGAAACTCCTGACCATCTCTGCTTAGGTTACAGCGAAAGAATTCTAGAAATTTTTTGTAACTAAAATATCAAGAAATTTATAATTTCTCTTAAGCAGTAGAAGATTGCTTACTTGCTACCCTTGCACCCTTGATTATAATATTTAAAAATAATAAAAATTTGAAATTGCAAATTTATTTTTCTAAATTTGAATAATCTCTTTGATAAGCATCACAAATAGGTACATATAAACATTTTGCTTTTTTTTCCCCCTTCTTTTTATTACCTCTCTATATTTTTATCGTACAGCCCTTCTTGCTGTTTTGAAAGCCATTTTACATGGTCATAAAATTGAATAGATATTTGAGAAACAGGATTCAACTCATTGTCTTTTTTTTTCATATTTCCACTTTATGGATATATCATCATTAATGATCGAAGATAAAATATCAAAATTTTTCACAATTGGATTATCTTTTGCATCTCAATTCCTATTAATATGCTGGACCATGCGCTGAAAGCTTGAAGAATACACAATTTTTTTTTTTTTTTTAATATAAATAAATACAATAATTAATTGTCAAACATTCATTTTAATACAATTTTAATTTTTTTATTCCTCGCACGTATTCTTTTTTTTAAAAATTATTTTTCCTAAAATAAATTTACCCAGAAAAAATGAAATAAAAGAAACAAAATTGACTAATAAATTATGAATATAATCAGATGGCAGCTAAACCCAAAGGGAAAAAGGAATTTGTTTAAAAAATTTAATTGTCTTTTATCAAATATCGATTTCAGTCAGAAGATTTACTCTCAAAATGCTTTTTAACATAAAATAATAACCTGATTTTTCTAAAAAGCCCAAAGAACCAATTACGTTTGTTTAATTGAATTATCTTATTTTCTGAGTTTTTGTTTCATTTGTTTTTTTTTTTCTTAAAAGAAACAGAGAATTCTCACTGAGAGGCCTTTTTATTTTTTTACGATATTTCCACCCTCAAATTAACCCTTAAACAAATTGGCCAGAAAAAAAATAAACTTTAATGTTAGTATCATCTGAGATTATATCTTCACAAAATGGAATTTTTATATTTTTATTTTTCCAATTTACTAAAAAAAAAAAAAAGTTAAATCGTTAATTATAAGATTAGCTTTTTTTCTTTTTTTTAATTGATATTCATTGCAAATTATATTCTTGCATTCCATTAAAACAAATTAGAATTTACATCCAAATGGATAAATAGGTGGGCGTGACTCTTGGGTCGTAAATTTTACTAAAAAGTAGCAAGAATAAAAGAAATTAATCATAAAAATTACTGAACATTTATAAAAGGATAATTTTAAGAAAACTAAAGACTTATAATTACAACAAAGTTTTGTAATAATCTCAACGGGGGGTTTTGGATTCATTTTCCGCTGATTTTATTCATTATTCTTAATGATACAAATGAATGTTTATTGAAGAACGCCATGCTAAAAATATAGGCGGCGAGAGCATCATTAGTCACTCTATTAACTTTAATATTTTGATCTATAAATATATTTACACTCCCTATCATTAACGTCAAAAAGATTTAATGAAAATTTCCAAAAATTGCCTATAAAAATTAAATCTGTTAAAGAGGCTATAATTTGCATTCATTTTGTGTATTTCCACTTTTATCTAGAAAAATATCAATAATTTTTTTTAATTAAAATCTATATGAGAGAGAGATAAAATAAAATAAATAAATAAATTTATTAACGACCTGCTTAGGGGCACCAATCCGCGGTGGGCAGGTCCAAACAATCATAAATTTGAATATCTCAAAAATACAAAATATTTTGCTATACAATTAATAATTAAAGTAATTATAATAAACTTCATATATATTTATATACTCTGCAAGAATTTCATGTTGCATCGCTGAAAGGCAGGCAATAGTCTCTTGCACGAGGTCAGGTGCTCACGAGTTGGGAGCATATGCTATCAGATTGAAACGATGATGGTGGAGGAGGAAGAGCCTCCCTCTAACCTATTCTCTATCTCTCTCTCACAAATTCTCCGACTAGGTCAACATCTGCTCCCTCAACCCTTTTACCACGGAAATAGCAATACTAACTTTATTAAATTAATCGAGAGTAGAGTATATATTATTTTTTCCTTACTATCTCTTCCCTTGATATAAGAATCGACATAGCATTATTATCGATATGACTGAATAAAGAAACAAAGCTCTTGACGAGAGGACAGACTGAGAATGAGAAGAATATAGCCAGCTGCTAGCTCAGGAAACTAACGCATGGTCACAATCGACATATATTTTATTTGATTTATTTATAAATATTGTGTTGGAGGGATTGAGTACATTGTTTACAATGTATTTACTTTTTTTTAATGTTTAGAGCATAAAAGACCTACATTATAATAGAGCTACTAATAGAATGTTGTGAAACCAAAAAGAGAGAGATACAATATTTGAAATTCAAAAATCAAAATTGTAATTTAAAATAAAATTCGAAAAACAAAATTTGATATCTGATTGGATCAAAAAACACATGCAAAGATTTCCACAGAAAAGTGCAAACTTGGTGTCGGGACGTCTTTGTGTGTGAATCACTGTTCCCACGGGAATGGGGGATTATGGTCTTGAAAAATGTTATCCCCCCTACCTGGGGACGGTTCTCTCTCGTTAATGTCGGACAATCGTGAGGTATGTCTTTGTGGCTGGAAGTATTATTGAGGAGTCAAAAAAAAATTCAAGACATAGGCAGCCAAAATTATTTCTTTTATTATTGCCGTTCCAGGCTGACGTTTCGGCCACTGGTCTAGGTCATCTTCAGAGCCGGAGGCGAGAATAAATGAAAATTACAATTTCAGCGACACACATTCGCATGAACGGAGCGCTCATAGGACAACGAAAGAAGGACAATCATCCGCTTGGAACTAATAAAATAGATAATAATAATAAACTTAGACATCTCATCTATTCTTTCTAAACCCAGCAAATAATGGAGGCAGGCATCCCACCCCAAAAAGCATACAATTTTAAAATTTGCCCAGGGAAGCCACAAACTCTGTCAATCCCCACTTTGGGTTACCTATGAGCTCAGCACCACTGCCTCCACACAGAAATTGTACAGTGAGCGCCACAATTAAGTCCCCACCTGATAGCTTTAGCCTTAAGTATATGGTATAATATATGGTGTATAGTGAAATAATTTTAATGACTGAAAAGGTAAAACGTAAAATCTGGTACAGTTGATTTTATTTTACTTTTCCAAATTTAAAATTATTTTACCATTTACCATATAGGCTAAAGCTATCATGTGGGGACTCAATTGTGGCGCTCACTATAACAGTTACAACTTGACGCAGTCCGATAGGCGTGTGGCAATAGCCACATCCCCTGGTAAAAGCCGCTGTCTCACCTCCCTGTACATTGGACAATTTCTCAAAAAATGTTCCAGTTATTGCTCCTCCCTTAGATTAAGCCTTGCTAATAGAGAATTGACAATATAATATAAATTTTAACAGTACAAAAGGCCTACATCTCTAGTGTCTATAATCTAATTTCTTTAAAGTATCGCCACTTCTAAAAATCAATTGTTTTATTTTGTACATTTGACAAAATTAATTTTTCAATAACTATGATTTTTATCTTCTTTTTTTTAATTTCCAGTTTCCAAGCTGATTCCATTACCTTTTGTTCAATTTTTATCCCCTCTTCTATAACTTAATTAATTCCAGTCTGGATTTCCCTCTATAATACACAAACAAAGAATTTTAGAGTTTCTCCTCTCAATTCGACCTGGGATTATATAAAATGTCAAATTGCTGGGGCAAAATAAATCCATCAAACTAATAAACCTCCACACATCCTTTCTGCAATTCCCCCTCCCCCACCTCTTTTTATATAATTATTTTCCTTTCCTTTAGATTTGGGTATTGAATGGCCAACGAATAATCACTTGTGTGGGGGTTTCACAGTGGAAAGGGGGATTGAATGTGTTTTCAATTTAAAGAACCCCATTTCCATTTGGCTCCTGGCCTAATTGAACCTGTCTGTTGCTGGACGACATATACAGTATATAGATAGATAGATAGATAGATTTAGGACAGCCTTTTACATTTCCATGACAAAGACTAGATCCGTGATCGAATTTGTTACCGGTGGTTGCTTTTTTAACCTCATGTTTTTCGGAGACGCTTTTTTGTATCTTGTATTGTCAAAAAAAAAAATTAATAGAGTCTTTTTATTGTTAACTCACTCTCTATCTTCTTTCCTGATCAGTTTTATTGAAACTAAATAAATTTTTCAAAAATTAACGGAAAAAGACCAATTGAAGTAGTTATTTATAGTTATACTACTATGAACAAGCAACTTTTGATTTAACCAACAAATAAAATTTTCAACTCAAAATAATTTTTGTATTTTGAAAATGCAGCTTTAAATTAAAAAAAAAAAATAATTATTTATGTATGTAAGCTTTTTTTTTTAATAAACCGGAATATTTATTCATCCTATTCGGCGGGTTCAATTTATCCGGCTATTGAAATTCCACAGTGAAATGCATAAAATATAAACCCAATTTCGATTTAATTAACTAAATTTATATATCTATTTGATATAAAATAAAAAACCGCACTATATCAATAGCTTTATATACATTTAGTTTTTTTTTTGTTTTTTTTTTTTAATTCCTTTATGATCTTTTTGAAACCAATTGAATAAATTAAAAAATTATAATACCGTAAAGTGATATAAATAATAAAATGCGAAATAAAAAAAAGCCCTTTAATTGATAATAAAATATTAATCCGGACTTACATTTCAAAAGCCCGGCGCTGCGTAATTATTAAATTTTTATGAATAAAACAGAAACAAGCTAAAAAAATACTTAACTTGATTATTAAATTATTGATTAAGATTGTTTCATATTTTATCATTTATTCATTATTCGATACCCTGAATATTAATTATTTAAAAAAAACGAACGCCATTTATTTTTGAACTAGGAAAACATATTACCTTTTTTATTTTACCTAAACCTACGATTATTCAAGTTTTATATTTTATAAACACAGTGGCACAACCAGAAAAATAGCCCCAATCATATTTGAATCAATTAAAATAAATAGTTCGCTTTTTATCAAAAATAAAACCGTTAAGCGCCTACGATGTCGCTGACGCAACACAACCCACATTCATATCTTAAAAGTTTTTTTTTTTTTTGTTTTATTACCTGTCAAAACGCCAAGATATTATTGACCAGTAGAACAACTAAAAACATTTAAAGAGATTCCAAACTCTCATTTCGAAGTCAAATATTAGTTTTCTAAGTGCAATAAAATATAAGATATACGTATTCATATCCGAGAATGCAGATGAAAGAGAAAAATATTTTTCTAGAGATGAAAATAGGAGGAGGAGTTAGAGATAGGAAATAATGTAACTTCACGGGATACCGGTAGATGGCTACGGCCAGAGGCCGGTTGGGTTTGAGGTGTGTGTCTCCGTGCACGAAAGCACCTCGGGCAAATAAGCGGGGGTCTCGATAATGCATATTATTCATATTATGATTATAATCAATTAATAATTCTTACATACGGGATGTATTAATATTAATTCATTCATTAACCGGCGTTCCTGGCAGAGAGAAGAAAAACAGCCACTAAGATATTTACTGACAAGCAATGCCTGAAACTTGGATAGGCAACCCCCGAGGGACAAGGCTGTAGAACACCCGCCCGAAGCCACTGTAACAGAATTGCATGCCAGTAATTTTGAAAATCAAAAGTATGAAATGTCAGCAAACTTAACATTGAATTCAAAATGATCCAATTAAATTACATTTTATTTTTGTAATTTAAGAACTTTTTCGGCATCGGAAGCCATATAAACCCTCTTCTTCTTCTGTCCTCGCCTGATTATTCCCGCGGTGCGGGGTCGGCGGGCCTTATACTCCCCCTCCACTCCCCCCCTATCCAGTGCTGTTGTCTCCGACAGGTCAAGCTCGGTCAAACTCACTCATGACCAAGTCATCCTAAAGACTAGTCAATTTAAGACTATTTTAGGGTATTTATAAATCATTTAGGTTTTTTTTTTCAGCTAGAGTAAATTATTATATTTTACTTTCTCTTACCCTATATGAAATATAATTTGTATTATAGAGCTTAAATATCTAGTCATGGCTTGGGTCCCATGAGGGGGGGGGGTTTGAACCCCCCTCCCCCCCCCCTCCACCCCACGCTTATGGATAGACCCCATCCCTATTTATTTAAATTGATTGGTAACCAATTAAATTTTATTTTTATAAAAAAAAAAAACATTTTAAATATATTCGCGCTTGATGAATAATTTTTTTGATATAAATTATTTATGACCAATTGAGCTTATCTATTATTTAAAAAATCTCCCTTCTTCTTCTTCTTTTGTAACCATAGACTCCAAACTACTGGACCATTTTCATGATTTTTTAATGGGTAGGGAATTTTCCGGGTGTTTTAGGCTATCATTATATCGAATTAGGGGTAGGGAACCCCCCTTTTTGGGGGTTATCAATTACCCCATAGCAAAGCATTGGAAAACAGGATCTAACTCGCTTTATGAAAAATATATTTATCAAATCTTTAAAATGAAAAATAAAAATTCTTCCTCCCCTAACAATTCGACATTTGAAAAGATTTTTCCGCTCTGCGCCCCCACCCCCCCCTAAAATTTTATTTTTTTTATTTTTCATTCGATTTTAATAAAATTTAAAATACGCTTTCTTAGGGTGTAAATAATTGAAAAATGGTATTTTAGACCCCAGAAAGTTCAATCACCCCCTTGACCCCCCTAAAATTTATTTTTCATTCGATTTTAATAAAATTTAAAATGACGCTTTCTTAGGGTGTAAATAATTGAAAAATGGTATTTTAGACATCAGAAAGTTCAATCACCCCCTGACCCCCCCCTAAAATTTATTTTTTATTCGATTTTAATAAAATTTAAAATGACGCTTCCTTAGGGTGTAAATAATTGAAAAATGGTATTTTAGACCCCAGAAAGTTCAATCACCCCTTGACCCCCCTAAAATTTATTTTTCATTCGATTTTAATAAAATTTAAAATGACGCTTTCTTAGGGTGTAAATAATTGAAAAATGGTATTTTAGACATCAGAAAGTTCAATCACCCCCCTGACCCCCCTAAAATTTATTTTTCATTCGATTTTAATAAAATTTAAAATGACGCTTTCTTAGGGTGTAAATAATTGAAAAATGGTATTTTAGACCCCAGAAAGTTCAATCACCCCCTGACCCCCCTAAAATTTATTTTTCATTCGATTTTAATAAAATTTAAAATGACGCTTTCTAGGGTGTAAATAATTGAAAAATGGTATTTTGACCCCAGAAAGTTCAATCACCCCCTGACCCCCCTGAAATTTATTTTTCATTCGATTTTAATAAAATTTAAAATGTTGCTTTCTTAGGGTGTAAATAATTGAAAAATGGTATTTTAGACCTCAGAAAGTTCAATCACCCCCCTGCCCCCCCTGAAATTTATTTTTCATTCGTTTTTAATAAAATTTAAAATTACGCTTCCTTAGGGTGTAAATAATTGAAAAATATATTAATCAAATATTTAAAATAAAAAAATAAAAACTCTTTTTCATGATTAATTAAAAACATTTATCTGGACAACTCTTAGTCATATCCCGAGACGCCGCCCGCCAGGGCTGCGGGTAGGGTGCCGAAGGCAACCCTACCGCAGCTGTCTTTTATAAAATTTATTCTGCTTTTCAGTTGGCTCGCGCGCGACCTTCCCCTTTCCTTTTTACCCTCCTAAAAACCTAACTAAAAATAAAAATTCCAGTCATAGCTTAAATAAATCACTTCGGTAATAATTTAAACCATTTTTGAGACAAATTTTCTTATAATTTTTAGTATAAAATATTGATATTATATACAGATAATGAAACTATTTTCTGACTTAATAAAAAGAAAAACTTCCATTAATATTAAAAAAAAAAATAATAACTTGGCCGACCTACTATTTATTACTACAGTATGTAATTCGCTTCTGAAGATGACACATATGGTGTCGAAATACGTATAAAGTGTTAATATCAAATTAATATATTATTGAAACAGAAAACCTTGTGAATTTAATTCTCCTATTAAAGCATAATGTTTCAACTAGAGCCAACGGTTACCAGTTTAAAATTAATTACTATTTATTAATCGAATTAAATTAAAGGCCTACATTTTCATTGTTTCACTCATCTTCCTCAAAATATTATTTGATTTTTGGTTGAATATTTCTGATAAATCTTTAAGCATCCCTATCTCATTTACAAATAAAATCTTTTGAATTTTGTTTCTACCCTCCACTTTTTTTTTCATTTTGATTTTCAATAAATTTCTAAATTAAGATGCCTCTCAAGCTAATGGGTTAAGATAAAGAATAATTTATTTCTTTTATCCTTTGCTGCTTGATTTAATTAAATCCTCACAAACAATTTAATATCTTTTTTATCTTTTGATTTTTTCTCTTTCTTTTTTTTTATTCAATTTCATTTCATTTTATTTCTTTTTTTTTTACACTTCTACTGTTTGACTAATAATATTAATCTTCGATTCGGTTCATATGAATATTATTCGCTCCAACTCCTCCCCCCCTCGCCCTATACTCCTCCACCCACGCTCTCAATTTCGATGTTGAAAGCTTAGGCGCTTAATGAAATTCCATTAGGTTGTATATAGAGATGAGGCAAGAAGACCAAGATGAAGGAGGAATGGGCCCGAGGAGGCAAGGAAGCACCCTGTGGGCCCCTCTTTGCGTTCATCAGACGGCCAATTGAATTAGACCCCCTCCCACCTCGAAATTTAAGGTTGGACGGGGAGTCATCGGCGGTCTTTGGGAATTTAATTTATTTTCCCTTCGAAAAGCCTAAAAGGGACAAACCGTTCAGTCGCCAAGGGATACCCAGAAGAGAGAGAGAGAAGGCCTAATTAAAATTGGACAATTGTTATCAAAAATATACGCGATCTCAATGAAAAAAGATTTTTTTTAAATTAAATTGTCTTGAATAAATATTCTAAGTAAAGGCGAGAAAAATTTAATGAAAATCCTGCGGGGATGGAATTTTTTCTAACTATATCAATTGGGATAGATAAATAGAATATTTTAATAAAAAATTAGAAAAGAAAGTGCAGAGCAGCCTTAATGAAAATTAAGATCTTTTTAGAGAAAAAAAATCTTTATTCGTCTACGGTTCGTATTATTGCCGCCTTTAAGACCCGTTTTACATTAATAATATATAGCTGTTTCATACAAATTTTGTTTTGGAATGGAATCCATATCTGTAGGATTTCTCCAGTAAAGGACGTGGAAAGTCATTTGGGTTTTGGAAGTAAACTTGATTCAAGATTGATTGATTACGTTACTGTTAATTTGTTAATATCGGTGGCTACCGAAGGACGTTCCACACGCTATTCTTCGGGTTCGCCAACCCGAGGTTTCGCCGCGGTTGGAATTGCTTAACCGCAACGACTGTGGTTGTTCTACTCCGTTGCCAGGCCCTCCGGCTATAATATTTTTTATTATATATTATAATGTATTGTGATTCATAAAATAATCCGAAGAGAAGGGGGAATTAAAAAAAAAAATAAATAAATTCCCCATTTATATTAACGTCTAAAGAAGGAAAAAAATAAAATAAAATAAAGATATCAAAAATTCAACCCCCCCCAAAAAATAGCTGTGAAAATTTATCTTTACAAAAGTTATAAATATTTAAGCTTAGTTGTTTAACTAAATGTATATTAGATTCTGAAGAAGGATAAAATACGAGCCAAAGCGGATAGACAAAGTCACTAACGAATAAAGATTTTTTTTCTATTTCTGATTCCCCCTAAAATGCTGAATATATAGGCTATATCCAGCATTTTTCTAATTCACAATAAATTACGATTATTATAATTTGAACTTGAGGGTGTGCATGTAATTTTTATAGTTTTTATGTATTTTAGGCCTGATGATAGTTTTTTGTAAAATCGAAACTGTTGAATTGTGCAATGCAGTCGCCAGACCTCAATAAAATTTTCCGCTAATAAATATTAAACTTAACTGTTATAATATTTGTTTGAATTCCGAAGATCAGAATAACAAAAAAAGTAAACCTTCAAGCTATTGGCTACTATAATTTTAATCATTACCACAATTACAAGAATTTTATTTTTCTTACTTTTTGAATCGTAGTTAGTTTTAGGAGGATGGAAAAAAAAATCAATTTTTCGGCAATACCTATTAATTTTGTCCTCTCAAATTTATAGGTTTAATTTCAGAGGACAATGGTAACTAATTTTGAAAGAAAAGTAGTAGATTGTACCTTTTAAGGTCGAGGGGCATTTAAACTTGAATGCTTGCCATAAAGACTCGGCCATTAAAACCAATTTCATTCTCCCCCTCCAGTGACAAACTGTTTCCTTACTGTTCGACCTTTTTTTTTTAATTTATTTTTATCTTCCTGTTCAATTCATAAATAAAAGAAGGATAGAAATGTTTGAATTACAATTTCTTTTTCCCAAAGCAAAAATGTATAAATATTAAATAATGTACTTTAATGGAAAAATGCAGAAACCATAATAATATTTTATTTATTATTATTTTTTTTTATTTTTTTGGAAATTCATGACGAAAAGCAATAATAGGATTATCTAGATGCTTTCAAATATTCAGAGTGTAATTTTAATATTTTTTTTTTTTTTTATTATTCCTTTTTGTTTTTTTTCTTTCACTACAGTGAATATTTTAAATTTTAATTAATAACATCTCTCTTCATTAAAAAAACATTATGTTAGTTATTGTTTTCTTTTATAGAGTAAATCCCTATCTTTATCGAAATAATGATGTTTTTTTTTTAATACAAATTAAAATCTTTGCTTGAGAAAAATAACAAAATTATAACTTCATTTAATTATAGTTTAATTATAATAAGTATACCTGGAGAAATAGCTAAACTTTTTATTGCCTTCATTAATAAATAAAATATTCATTAAAAGATAATAATACTAGTCGCAAAGCCCGCCTTCGGCGGGCCTAGCAGGGGCTGCCTCCGGCGGGCAAGTTTATTGCCAATTTGGGATATTTCTTGTTGCAATGCAAGTGTTAAGATGTTAAGGAAGGATCTTGAATTCAAGCGAGGGTACCGACTGGACACAGCACAAAAGGGTCTAATTTATTATTTTTTTAAGGGTCAGTGGTATGCGTGCTCTCTTCTTTTTTTCAACTGGTTCGTAGATCCTTCCACAGCCCCATGTCGTATGCCTGGAAAGCTGACTCACAGAGCACTCCCTAATTTCCAAGCCAACTTGTTTGTGTTCCCATATTGAAGAAGGGGCATACGACATGAGGCTGTGGAAGGCCTGTGGAAAGATCCTTCGAATTCAAGATCCTTCCTTAACATCTTAACACTTGCATTCCAACAAGAAATATCCCAAATTGGCAACAAACTGGCCGCCGGAGGCCTCCCTAGCTAGGCCAAAGCCCGCCGAAGACGGGCTTTGCGACTTTTATTATCTTTTAATTAATATTTTATTTATTAAAGAAGGCAATAAAAAGTTTAGCTATTTCTCCAGGTATTTTGATTATAATTAATTTTCCAAAATATTTAAGAGATTGAAATTATTACTACGTTACTCCCTGGTCCATGTATTGTACAATAAGACTACTTAATTTATAAAATAGATTAATTGAAAATTGTCGATTTCTATAGAACATATACATACATACATTTTTCCCATTTCATTTTTTTATATATATTGATAGATAGATGTTTTTGGCCGAGTTCTAA
>JAKCPI010024188.1:0-38768 GCA_023213315.1 Euborellia annulipes | reverse complement strand
AATATCCTACTGAGAAAGTAAGATATTATTCAACTATTATGCAAATAGAAATAAAATTAAATCCAAAAATTATCAAAATATAGTCGATCACGTCTTCAGAGCTAATGAAGCTCTTGCCCAGATCCCATGAATATATAGAATCTTTGGAAAATAGGCCTAATCGATTCTACTAATTTTGCATTGAATTTAGACTTTAAAAAATACCAAAAAGTGAGGGCAATCACTCAAATAATCACAAAATAATTAAAAACTAATATCCTACTGAGAAAGTAACATATTATTCAACTATTATGCAACTAGAAATAAATTCAATCAAAAAATCATCGAACTATAGTCGATCACGTCTTCAGAGCTAATGGAGCTCTTGACCAGATCCCCATGAATATATAAAATATGTGGAAAATAGGCATAATCGATTCCACCAATTTTGCATTGAATTTAGACTTTAAAAAATACCAAAAAGTGAGGGAAATCACTCAAATAATCACAAAATAATTAAAAACTAATATCCTACTGAGAAAGTAACATATTATTCAACTAGTATGCATCTAGAAATAAATTCAATCAAAAAATCATAGATCTATAGTCGATCATGTCTTCAAAGCTAATGATGCTCTTGATCTGATCTTCTTGAATATATAGGATCTATGGAAAATAGGCCTAATCGATTTCTACTTTCATTTGAATTTTGACTTCAAAATATATAAAAAAGCTCACTCACGGGAATAACCAGGAGATAATCAAAAAACTAAAATAAATTTAAGCAAAAACTCAAAGATCTATAGTCGCTCAAGACTTCAGAGCAAATGGAGCTCTTCCCCTAGTGTCTTGTATATATAGGATCTATAGGAAAATAGGGTTAAAGTATTCTACTAATATTCGATTGAATTTAGACTTAAAAAACCAAGGGGGAGGGGCAAACACTAAAATAATCATAAAATAATTAAAAACTAATAACCTATTGAGAAACTAACATATAATTCAACTATTATGCAACTAGAAATAAATTAAATCCAAAAATCATCGAACTATAGTCGATTACGTCTTCAGAGCTAATGAAGCTCTTGCCCTGAGAGTCTCGAATATATAGAATCTGTGGAAAATAGGCCTAATCGATACTACTAACTTTCATTTGAATTTTCACTTCAAAATATATAAAAAACCCCACTCGGGCGAATAACCACCTGATAATCAAAAACTAGAAATAGATTTAAGCAAAAAATCAAAGAATCTATAGTCGCTCAAGACTTCAGATCAAATGGAACCTTTCCACGAGTGTCTTGTATATATAGGATCTATGGAAAACCTAGGCTAAAGGATTCAACAAATTTTCCTTGAATTTTTACTTCTAAAAAAAACAAGAAAAAAAAGCGGGGAGTGGCAAACACACAAATAATGAGAAAATAATTAAAAACTAAAATCCTATTGAGAAAGTAACATATTATTCAACTATTAGGCAACTAGAAATAAATTCAATCAAAAAATCATCCATCTATAATCGATCATGTCTTCAGAACTAATGAAGCTCTTGCACCTGATCCCCTAGAATATATAGAATATTTGGAAATTAGGCCTAATCGATTCTACTAACTTTCATTTGAATTTTCACTTGAAAATATATAAAAAATCTCTTACTCATTTCGAATAACCACGAGATAATCACAAAACTAGAAATAAATTTAAACAAAAAACTCAAAGATCTATATCCGCTCAAGACTTCAAATCAAATGACCCCCTGAGTGTCTTGTATATAAAGAGAATCTATGGAAAATAGTCTTAAATGATTCTACTATTTTCACTTCAATTTTGACTGTAAAAATACCAAAAATGGGTGGGGGGGGGGGGGGGCAAACACTCAAATAATCACAAAATAATTAAAAACTAATATCCTACTGAGAAAGTAACATATTATTCAACTATTATGCATCTAGAAATAAATTAAATCAAAAAATCATCGAACTATAGTCGATCACGTCTTCAGAGCTAATGAAGCTCTTGCCCAGATCCCCATGAATATATAGAATCTTTGGAAAATAGGCCTAATCGATACTACCAATTTTGCATTGAATTTAGACTTTAAAAAAATACCAAAAAGTGGGGACAATCACTCAAATAATCAAAAAATAATTAAAAACTAATATCCTACTGAGAAAGTAACATATTATTCAACTATTATGAACTAGAAATAAATTAAATCCAAAAATCATCGATCTATAGTCGATCACGTCTTCAGAGCTAATGAAGCTCTTGCCCAGATCCCCATGAATATATAGAATCTTTGGAAAATAGGCCTAATCGATACTACTAATTTTGCATTGAATTTAGACTTTAAAAAATACCAAAAAAAGTGGGGACAATCACTCAAATAATCAGAAAATAATTAAAAACTAATATCCTACTGAGAAAGTAACATATTATTCAACTATTATGCAACTAGAAATAAATTCAAACAAAAAAATCATCGATCTATAATCGATCACGTCTTCAGAGCTAATGAAGCTCTTGGCCAGATCCCCATGAATATATAGAATCTTTGGAAAATAGGCCTAATCGATATTACTAATTTTGCATTGAATTTAGACTTTAAAAAATACCAAAAAGTGGGGGGCAATCACTCAAATAATCACAAAATAATTAAAAACTAATATTCTACTGAGAAAGTAACATATTATTCAACTATTATGGATCTAGAAATAAATTCAATCCAAAAATCATCAATCTATAGTCGATCATGTCTTCAAAGCTAATGAAGCTCTTGATCAGATCTTCATGAATATATAGGATCTGTGGAAAATAGGCCTAATCGATTTTACTAACTTCATTTGAATTTTCACTTCAAAATATATAAAAAGCTCACTCACCCGAATAACCACGAGATAATCAAAAACTAGAAATAAAATTTAAGCAAAAACTCAAAGATCTATAGCCGCTCAAGACTTCAGAGCAAATGGAGCTCTTCCCCTAGTGTCTTGTATATAAAGGATCTATGGAAAATAGCCTCAAAGTATTCTACTAATATTCAATTGAATTTAGACTTAAAAAAAGGGGAAAAGTGGGGACAAACACTCAAATAATCAGAAAATAATTAAAAACTAATATCCTATGGAGAAAGTAACATATAATTCAACTATTATGCAACTAGAAATAAATTAAATCCAAAAATCATCGAACTATAGTCGATTACGTCTTCAGAGCTAATGAAGCTCTTGCCCTGAAAGTCTCGAATATATAGAATCTGTAGAAAATAGGCCTAAACGATTCTACTAACTTTCATTTGAATTTTCACTTCAAAATATATAAAAAACCACATCGAGCTGAATAACCACCTAATAATCAAAAACCTAGAAATAGATTTAATCAAAAAATCAAAAATCTATAGTCGCTCAAGACTTCAGATCAAATGGAACCTTTCCCACGAGCCTCTTGTATATAGGATCTATGGAAAATAGGCCTAAAGGATTCAACAATTTTCCTTTGAATTTATACTTTAAAAAAAAAAAAAAAAAGTGGGGAAGTGGCAAACACACAAATAATCAGAAAATAATTAAAAACTAGAATCCTATTGAGAAAGTAACATATTATTCAACTATTAGGCAACTAGAAATAAATTCAATCAAAAAATCATCCAACTATAGTCGATCACGTCTTCAGAGCTAATGAAGCTCTTGCCCTGATCCCCAAGAATATATAGAATCTGTGGAAAATAGGCCTAATCGATACTACTAATTTTCATTTGAATTTTCACTTGAAAATATAAAAAAATCTCACTCACGCACGAATAACCATGAGATAACCAAAAAAACTAAAGAAATAAATTTAAACAAAAAATCAACAATCAATATTCGATCAAGACTTCAAATCAAATGGACTCTGAGTGTCTTGTATATAAAGGAATTTTTGAAAATAGTCTTAAATGATTCTACTAGTTTTCATTTCAATTTAGACTGTAAGAAATACGAAAAAATGGGTGGGGGGGGGGTGGGGGGTGGACAATAACTCAAATAATCACAAAATAATTAAAAACTAATATCCTACTGAGAAAGTAACATATTATTCAACTATTATGCATCTAGAAATAAATTCAAATTAAAAAATCATCGAACTATAGTCGATTACGTCTTCAGAGCTAATGAAGCTCTTGACTAGATCCCCATGAATATATAGAATCTTTGGAAAATAGGCCTAATCGATACTACCAATTTTGCATTGAATTTAGACTTTAAAAAATACCAAAAAGTGGGGGACAATCACTCAAATAATCAGAAAATAATTAAAAACTAATATCCTACTGAGAAAGTAACATATTATTCAACTATTATGCATCTAGAAATAAATTCAATTCAAAAAATCATAAAACTATAGTCGATTACGTCTTCGAGAGCTAATGAAGCTCTTGACCAGATCCCTCATGAATATATAGAATCTTTGGAAAATAGGCCTAATCGATATTCACTTCAAAATATATAAAAGCTCACTCATGGGAATAACCACGAGATAATCAAAAACTAGAAATAAATTTTAGCAAAAACTCAAAAGATCTATAGTCGCTCAAGATTCTCAGAGCAAATGGTGCTCTTCCCCTAGTTTCTTGTATATATATAGGATCTATGGAAAATAGGTTAAAGTATTCTACCAATTTTCCATTGAAATTTAGACTTTAAAAAAAAAGTGGGGAGGGCAATCACTAAAATAATCAGAAATAATTAAAAACTAATATCCTACTGAGAAAGTAACATATAATTCAACTATTATGCAACTAGAAATAAATTCAATCCAAAAAATCATCAAACTATAGTCGATTACGTCTTCAGAGCTAATGAAGCTCTTGCCCTAGAGTCCCCATGAATATATAGAATCGGTGGAAAATAGGCCTAATCGATACTACCAACTTTCACTTGAATTTTAGACTTAAAAATATACGAAAAAGTGGGGACAATCTCTTGCAAATAACCACCTGAAATAACTTAAAGACTAGAAATAAATTTCAATCAAAAACATCAAAGGAATCTATAGTCGACTACGTCTTCAGAGCTAATGAAGCTCTTGCCCATGAGCCCCATGAATATATAGAATCTTTGGAAAATAGGCCTAATCGATTCTACCAATTTTGCATTGAATTTAGACTTTAAAAAAAAAAAAAAAAAAAGTGGGGAGCAATCACAACAAATAATCAGAAAATAATTAAAAACTAATATCCTACTGAGAAAGTAACATATTATTCAACTATTAGGCAACTAGAAATAAATTCAATCCAAAAATCATCAAACTATAGTCGATTACGTCTTCAGAGCTAATGAAGCTCTTGCCCAGATCCCCATGAATATATAGGATCTGTGGAAATTAGGCCTAATCGATACTACCAATTTTGCATTGAATTTAGACTTGAAAAAATACACAAAAAGCTGACTCACCCGAATAACCACGAAATAATTAAAAACTAAAAATAAATTCAATCAAAAACTCACAAGATCTATAGTCGATTACGTCTTCAGAGCAAATGAAGCGCCCCTGAGCCCCTATGAATATATAGGAATCTTTGGAAAATAGGCCTAATCGATACTACTAATTTTGCATTGAATTTAGACTTTAAAAAATACCAAAAAGGTGGGGACAATCACTCAAATAATCAGAAAATAATTAAAAACTAATATCCTACTGAGAAAGTAACATATTATTCAACTATTATGCATCTAGAAATAAATTCAATCAAAAAAATCATCAAACTATAGTCGATTACGTCTTCAGAGCTAATGAAGCTCTTGCCCAGATCCCCATGAATATATAGAATCTTTGGAAAATAGGCCTAATCGATACTACCAATTTTGCATTGAATTTAGACTTAAAAAAATACCAAAAAGTGGGGACAATCACTCAAATAATCAGAAAATAATTAAAAACTAATATCCTACTGAGAAAGTAACATATTATTCAACTATTATGCATCTAGAAATAAATTCAATCAAAAAATCATCAAACTATAGTCGATTACGTCTTCAGAGCTAATGAAGCTCTTGGTCAGATCCCCATGAATATATAGAATCTTTGGAAAATAGGCCTAATCGATACTACCAATTTTGCATTGAATTTAGACTTTAAAAAATACCAAAAAGTGGGGACAATCACTCAAATAATCAGAAAATAATTAAAAACTAATATCCTACTGAGAAAGTAACATATTATTCAACTATTATGCATCTAGAAATAAATTCAATCAAAAAATCATCAAACTATAGTCGATTACGTCTTCAGAGCTAATGAAGCTCTTGCCCAGATCCCCATGAATATATAGAATCTTTGGAAAATAGGCCTAATCGATACTACCAATTTTGCATTGAATTTAGACTTTAAAAAATACCAAAAAGTGGGGGACAATCACTCAAATAATCAGAAAATAATTAAAAACTAATATCCTACTGAGAAAGTAACATATTATTCAACTATTATGCATCTAGAAATAAATTCAATTCAAAAAATCATCAAACTATAGTCGATTACGTCTTCAGAGCTAATGAAGCTCTTGCTCAAGATCCCCATGAATATATAGAATCTTTGGAAAATAGGCCTAATCGATTTTACTATTTTACATTGAATTTCAACTTCAAAAAATACCAAAAAGTGGCACTCCCATATAGAATATTACTATATTTTCCAAAAATCAGATCTACAGTCGCTCAGCTCTCAGACTAATAGCTCTTCCCATCCCCATATATAGATCTTGAATCTACCAATTTTGCATTGAATTTAGACTTTAAAAAACCACCAAGGGGGGGGCAAACACTCAAATAATCAGAAAATAATTAAAAACTAATATCCTACTGAGAAAGTAACATATAATTCAACTATTATGCATCTAGAAATAAATTCAATAAAAAAAATCATCAAACTATAGTCGATTACGTCTTCAGAGCTAATGAAGCTCTTACCCTGAGACTCCCCATGAATATATAGAATCTGTGGAAAATAGGCCTAATCGATTCTACTAATTTTCATTTGAATTTTGACTTTAAAATATACAAAAACACACTCGCGCAATAACCACGATAATCAAAAACTAGAAATACATTTAACAAAAAACTCAAAGATCTATAGTCGCTCAAGACTTCAGATCAAATGGAACCTTTTCCTCTGAGTGTCTTGTATATATAGGATCTGTGGAAAAATAGGCCTAAAGGTTCAACATAATTTTCCTTTGAATTTTTACTTTAAAAAAACCAAAAAGTGGGGAAGGGGGTGGCAAACACTCAAATAATCAGAAAATAATTAAAAACTAATATCCTACTGAGAAAGTAACATATTATTCAACTAGTATGCATCTAGAAATAAATTCAATCCAAAAATCATCAAACTATAGTCGATTACGTCTTCAGAGCTAATGAAGCTCTTGCCCAGATCCCCATGAATATATAGAATCTTTGGAAAATAGGCCTAATCGATACTACCAATTTTGCATTGAATTTAGACTTTAAAAAATACCAAAAAGGTGGGGACAATCACTCGAATAATCACGAAATAATCAAAAACTAAAACTCTTAAAAAGTAAATATTATTCAATATTATGATCTAGAAATAAATTCCAATCAAAAAATCAACGATCTATAGTCGATCACGTCTTCAGAGCTAATGAACGCTCTTGCCCAGTGTCCCCATGAATATATAGGAATCTTTGGAAAATAGGCCTAATAGATACTACTAATTTTGCATTGAATTTAGACTTTAAAAAATACCAAAAAGGGTGGGTGGGGGGGGGGGGGCAAATCACTCAAATAATCAGAAAATAATTAAAAACTAATATCCTACTGAGAAAGTAACATATTATTCAACTATTATGCATCTAGAAATAAATTCAATCAAAAAATCATCAAACTATAGTCGATCACGTCTTCAGAGCTAATGAAGCTCTTGACCAGATCCCCATGAATATATAGAATCTTTGGAAAATAGGCCTAATCGATACTACCAATTTTGCATTGAATTTAGACTTTAAAAAATACCAAAAAGTGAGGGAAATCACTCAAATAATCAGAAAATAATTAAAAACTAATATCCTACTGAGAAAGTAACATATTATTCAACAATATGCATCTAGAAATAAATTCAATCCAAAAATCATCAAACTATAGTCGATCACGTCCTCAGAGCTAATCAAGCTCTTGCCCAGATCTCCATGAATATATAGAATCTTTGGAAAATAGGCCTAATCGATTTTGCTAATTTTACTTGAATTTCGACCTTAAAAAATACCAAAAAGCTCCTCTCCACAATTCAACCTAGAAATTATCTAGCACTAACTCAACAACCTTAGTCGCCACGCTTTTCAGAGCTAATGGCTCTCCCACCCCATGATTAGATCTTGGAAATAGTAAAGATCTCTAATTTTCCATTGAATTTAGACTTAAAAACCAAGGGGGATGGGCAAACACTAAATAATCAGAAAATAATTAAAAACTAATATCCTACTGAGAAAGTAACATATTATTCAACTATTATGCATCTAGAAATAAATTCAATCAAAAAAATCATCAAACTATAGTCGATTACGTCTTCAGAGCTAATGAAGCTCTTGCCCAGATCCCCATGAATATATAGAATCTTTGGAAAATAGGCCTAATCGATACTACCAATTTTGCACTTGAATTTAGACTTCAAAAAACTACCAAAAAGTGGGGACAATCACTCAAATAACCACAAAATAATTAAAAACTAGAAATAAATTCAATCAAAAAATCATCAAAACTATAGTCGATTACGTCTTCAGAGCTAATGGAACTCTTCCGCCAGCGAGTCCCATGAATATATAGAATCTTCGGAAAATAGGCCTAATCGATACTACAAATTTTGCATTGAATTTAGACTTTAAAAAATACCAAAAGGTGGGGACAATCACTCAAATAATCAGAAAATAATTAAAAACTAATATCCTACTGAGAAAGTAACATATTATTCAACTATTATGCATCTAGAAATAAATTCAATCAAAAAATCATCAAACTATAGTCGATTACGTCTTCAGAGCTAATGAAGCTCTTGGTCAGATCCCCATGAATATATAGATCTGTGGAAATTAGGCCTAATCGATACTACCAATTTTGCATTGAATTTAGACTTTAAAAAATACCAGGAAAATGGGGCACTCATCCAATAATCACGAACAATTAAAACCACTAGAAATAAATTCAATCAAAAAATCATCAAACTATAATTCGGATTCACGTCTTCAGAGCTAATGAAGCTCTTGGCCAGATCCCCATGAATATATAGAATCTTTGGAAAATAGGCCTAATCGATTCTACTAATTTTGCATTTAATTTAGACTTTAAAAAATACCAAAAAGTGGGGGCAATCACTCAAATAATCAGAAAATAATTAAAAACTAATATCCTACTGAGAAAGTAACATATTATTCAACTATTATGCATCTAGAAATAAATTAAATCAAAAAATCATCGATCTATAGTCGATTACGTCTTCAGAGCTAATGAAGCTCTTGCCCAGATCCCCATGAATATATAGAATCTTTGGAAAATAGGCCTAATCGATACTACCAATTTTGCATTGAATTTAGACTTTAAAAAATACCAAAAAGTGGGGACAATCACTCAAATAATCACAAAATAATTAAAAACTAATATCCTACTGAGAAAGTAACATATTATTCAACTATTATGCATCTAGAAATAAATTCAATCAAAAAATCATCGATCTATAGTCGATCACGTCTTCAGAGCTAATGAAGCTCTTGCCCAGATCCTCATGAATATATAGAATCTTTGGAAAATAGGCCTAATCGATACTACTAATTTTGCATTGAATTTAGACTTTAAAAAATACCAAAAAGTGGGGACAATCACTCAAATAATCAGAAAATAATTAAAAACTAATATCCTACTGAGAAAGTAACATATTATTCAACTATTATGCATCTAGAAATAAATTCAATCAAAAAATCATCGATCTATAGTCGATTACGTCTTCAGAGCTAATGAAGCTCTTGCCCAGATCCCCATGAATATATAGAATCTTTGGAAAATAGGCCTAATCGATACTACTAATTTTGCATTGGATTTAGACTTTAAAAATACCAAAAAGTGGGAGGGGGGACATTCACTCAAATAATCACAAAATAATTAAAAACTAATATCCTACTGAGAAAGTAACATATTATTCAACTATTATGCAACTGAAATAAATTCAATCAAAAAATCATCGATCTATAGTCGATTACGTCTTCAGAGCTAATGAAGCTCTTGGCCAGATCCCCATGAATATATAGAATCTTTGGAAAATAGGCCTAATCGATACTACTAATTTTGCATTGAATTTAGACTTTAAAAAATACCAAAAAGTGAGGGACAATCACTCAAATAATCACAAAATAATTAAAAACTAATATCCTACTGAGAAAGTAACATATTATTCAACTATTATGCATCTAGAAATAAATTCAATCCAAAAATCATCGATCTATAGTCGATAACTACTTCAAAGCTAGCCAGGCTCTTGCCCTGATCCCCCTTGAATATAAAGAATCTATGGTAAATAGGCCTAATCGATTTTACTAATATTCATTTGAATTTTCACCATCAAAAAAAATAAAAATTTGTGGGGGAGGGCACTCGCGGGAATAACCACGAGATATCTACTATATTTTTTTTAAATTTTGATTATAAAAAAATTCAAAAAGGTGGGAGGAGGGACATTGACACATATAATCACAAAATAATTAAAACAAATATCCCATTGAAAAAGTAACATATTAATCAACTATACAACTAGAAATAAATTCAAGCCAAAATCAAAGATTTATAGTCGATTACGTCTTCTCTCCAGAGCTAATGGAGCTCTTGCCCATAGTCCCCTTGAATATAAAGAAATCTATGGAAAATAGGGCTAAACGTAGTTATACTTACATTCGATTAAAATTTTCAATTGAAAATATTTAAAAGGGGGAAGGGGCAAACATTAAAATATCCACGAAATAATCAAAAACTAAAATAAATCTAGGAGAAACAAACAGGTATATTCCAAAGGTTGTGTATTAACAACTATTATGCAACTAGAAATAAATTCAATCAAAAAAATCGTAGATCCATAGTCGATCACGTCTTCAGAGCTAATGATGCTCTTGCCCTGATCCTATCGAATATATAGAATCGGTAGAAAATAGGCCTAATCGATTTAACTAAATTTCATTTGAATTTGCACTCAAAAAATAAAATTGAACCCACTTGACAAATAACCACAAAATAATTAAAAACAGATATCCTATTAAAAAGTAAAGTTTTATTCAACTATTATCAACTAGAACTAGATTCAATGCAAAAAATCAAAGATCTATAGTCGACCAAGTCTTCAGAGCTAATGGAACCTTGATCCCACGAGTGTCTTGAATATATAGGATCTATGGTAAATAGGCCTAAAGGATTCAAGTAATTTTCCTTTTGAATTTTTACCAAAAAAAAAAAAAAAAATGGTTGGGAAGGGGGCACTCACTCAAATAATCACAAAAAAAAAAAAAAAAAAAATAATTAAAAACAAGTATCCTATTGAGAAAGTAACATAAATTAATCAACTATTATGCAACTAGAAATAAAGTCAAACCAAAAATCATCGATTTATAATCGATTACGTCTTCAGAACTAATGAGGCTCTTGCCCTGATCCCCTAGAATATATAGGATCTGTGGAAAATTGGCCTAATCGATAGTACTAATTTTGCATTGAATTTAGACATTTTAAAAAATACCAAAAAGTGGGGGGCGCTTACTTTCACAGTAGAATATTATTTTTTAATTATTTTGTGATTATTTGAGTAATCGCCCCCACTTTTTGGTATTTTTTAAATTCTAAATTCAATGTAAAATTAGTAGTATCGATTAGGCCTAATTTCCACATATCCTATATATTCTAGGGGATCAGGGCAAGAGCCTCATTAGTTCTGAAGACATGATCGATTATAGATGGATGATTTTTGGATTCAATTTATTTCTAGTTGCCTAATAGTTGAATAATATGTTACTTTCTCAATAGGATTCTAGTTTTTAATTATTTTCTCATTATTTGTGTGTTTGCCACTTCCCCCCCCCGCTTTTTTTTTTTTTTTTTAAAGCAAAAATTCAAAGGAAAATTTGTTGAATCCTTTAGCCTATTTTCCATAGATCCTATATATTCAAGACACTCGTGGGAAAGGTTCCATTTGATCTGAAGTCTTGAGCGACTATAGATCTTTGATTTTTTCATTAAATCTATTTCTAGTTTTTGATTATTAGGTGGTTATTCGCTCGAGTGGGGTTTTTTATATATTTTGAAGTGAAAATTCAAATGAAAGTTAGTAGAATCGTTTAGGCCTATTTTCTACTGATTCTATATATTCGAGACTCTCAGGGCAAGTGCTCCATTAGCTCTGAAGACGTAATCGACTATAGTTCGATGATTTTTGGATTTAATTTATTTCTAGTTGCATAATAGTTGAATTATATGTTAGTTTCTCCATAGATTATTAGTTTTTAATTATTTCATGATTATTTTAGTGTTTGCCCCTTCCCCCTTTTTTAAGTCTAAATTCAATCGAATATTAGTAGAATACTTTAACCCTATTTTCCATAGATCCTATATATACAAGACACTAGGGGAAGAGCTCCATTTGCTCTGAAGTCTTGAGCGACTATAGATCTTTGAGTTTTTGCTTAAATTTATTTCTAGTTTTTGATTATCTCGTGGTTATTCCCGCGAGTGAGCTTTTTTATATATTTTGAAGTGAAAATTCAAATGAAAGTAAAATCCATTAGGCCTATTTACCACAGATCCTATATATTCAAGGAGATCAGAGCAAGAGCCTAATTAGCTTTGAAGCCATGATCGACTATAGATCGATGATTTTTGAATTGAATTTATTTCTAGATGCATAATAGTTGAATAATATGTTACTTTCTCAGTAGAATATTAGTTTTTAATTATTTTGTGATTATTTGAGTGATTGCCCCCCCCCACCTTTTTGGTATTTTTTAAAGTCTAAATTCAATGCAAAATTAGTAAAATCGATTAGGCCTATTTTCCAAAGATTCTATATATTCATGGGGGATCTGGGCAAGAGCTTCATTAGCTCTGAAGACGTGATCGATTATAGATCGATGATTTTTTTTTTGAATTTATTTCTAGTTGCATAATTGTTGAATAATATGTTACTTTCTCAGTAGAATATTAGTTTTTAATTATTTTGTGATTATTTGAGTGATTGCCCCCACTTTTTGGTATTTTTTAAAGTCTAAATTCAATGCAGAATTAGTAGTATCGATTAGGCCTATTTTCCAAATATTCTATATGTTCAAGGGGATCTGGGCAAGAGCTTCATTAGCTCTGATGACGTGATCGATTATAGATCGATGATTTTTTTTTGAATTTATTTCTAGTTGCATAATTGTTGAATAATATGTTACTTTCTCAGTAGAATATAAGTTTTTAATTATTTTGTGATTATTTGAGTGATTGCCCCCACTTTTTGGTATTTTTTAAAGTCTAAATTCAATGCAAAATTAGTAGTATCGATTAGGCCTATTTTCCAAAGATTCTATATATTCAAGGGGATCAGGGCAAGAGCCTCATTAGCTCTGAAGACGTGATCGATTATAGATCGATGATTTTTTGATTGAATTTATTTCTAGTTGCATAATAGTTGAATAATATGTTACTTTCTCAGTAGAATATTAGTTTTTAATTATTTTGTGATTATTTGAGTGATTGCCCCCCCCACTTTTTGGTATTTTTTAAAGTCTAAATTCAATGCAAAATTAGTAGAATCGATTAGGCCTATTTTCCAAAGATTCTATATATTCAAGGGGATCTGGGCAAGAGCTTCATTAGCTCTGAAGACGTGATCGACTATAGATCGATGATTTTTGGATTTAATTTATTTCTAGTTGGATAATAGTTGAATAATATGTTACTTTCTCAGTAGGATATTAGTTTTTAATTATTTTGTGATTATTTGAGTGATTGCCCACCCCCCCACCTTTTTGGTATTTTTTAAAGTCAAAATCCAAATGAAAATTAGTAGAATCGTTTAGGCCTATTTTCCATAGATCCTATATATTCAAGGGACTCAGGGGGCTCTCATTAGCTCTGAAGACTTGAACGGATATAGATCTTTGAGTTTTTGTTTAAATTTATTTCTAGTTTTTGATTATCTCGTGGTTATTCGGGTGAGTGAGATTCCTTTTATATATTTTCAAGTGAAAATTCAAATGAAAGTTAGTAGAATCGATTAGGCCTAATTTCCACATATCCTATATATTCTAGGGGATCAGGGCAAAAGCCTCATTAGCTCTGAAGACTTGATCGATTATAGATCGATGATTTTTGGATTCAATTTATTTCTAGTTGCATAATAGTTGAATAATATGTTACTTTCTCAGTAGAATATTAGTTTTTAATTATTTTGTGATTATTTGAGTGATTGCCACCTCCCCCTTTTTGGTATTTTTTTTAAAGTCTAAATTCAATGGAAAATTAGTAGAATCGTTTAGGCCTATTTTCCAAAGATCCTATATATACAAGACACTCGTGGGAAAGGTTCTCATTAGATCTGAAGTCTTGAGCGACTATAGATCTTTGATTTTTTTATTGAATCTATTTCTCGAAGTTTTTAATTATTTTGTGGTTATTTGCGCGATTGCCCCCACTTTTTTGTATATTTTAAAGTCTAAATTCAAATGAAGAGTTAGTAGAATCGATTAGGCCTATTTTCCACAGATTCTATATATTCGAGATCTCAGGGCAAGAGCTTCATTAGCTCTGAAGACGTGATCGATTATAGATCGATGATTTTTGGTTTAATTTATTTCTAGTTGGATAATAGTTGAATAATATGTTACTTTCTCAGTAGAATATAAGTTTTTAATTATTTTGTGATTATTTGAGTGATTGCCCTCCCCCCCCCCCCCTTTGTTTGTTTTTTAAAGTCTAAATCCAATCGAAAATTAGTAGAATCGATTAGGCCTATTTTCCAAAGATTCTATATGTTCAAGGGGATCTAGGGCAAGAGCTTCATTAGCTCTGATGACGTGATCGATTATAGATCGATGAGTTTTTGATTGAATTTATTTCTAGAATTTAAAAAAATTTTTTTTTATAAATATAAGTTTTTAATTATTTCGTGATTATTCCCGAGTGAGCTTTTTTGTATATTTTGGCAAAATTCAAATTGAAATGTAAAATCCGATTAGGCCTATTTACCACAGATCCTATATATTCAAGGGGATCAGGTCAAGAGCCTCATTAGCTCTGAAGACATGATCGACTATAGATCGATGATTTTTGAATTGAATTTATTTCTAGTTGCATAATAGTTGAATAATATGTTACTTTCTCAGTAGAATATTAGTTTTTAATTATTTTGTGATTATTTGAGTGATTGCCCCCCCCACTTTTTGGTATTTTTTAAAGTCTAAATTCAATGCAAAATTAGTAAAATCGATTAGGCCTATTTTCCAAAGATTTTATATATTCAAGGGGATCTGGTCAAGAGCTTCATTAGCTCTGAAGACGTGATCGATTATAGATCGATGATTTTTTGATTGAATTTAGTTCTAGTTGCATAATAGTTGAATAATATGTTACTTTCTCAGTAGAATATTAGTTTTTAATTATTTTGTGATTATTTGAGTATTTGCCAACCCCCCCCCCCCACCCTTTTTGGTATTTCATACAGTCAAAATTCAATGAAAACTAGTAGAATCATTTAGCCTATTTCAAATTCTTTATATACAAGGGGCTCAGGGGGTCCATTTGCTCTGAAGTCGTGATCGATTATAGATCTTTATTTTTTGTTTAATTTATTTCTAGTTTTTATTATCTCGTGTATTCGGTGAGTGAGCCACTTTTTATATTTTTTCAAGTCAAAATTCAAATGAAGAATTAGTAGAATCGATTAGGCCTAATTACCACATATTCTATATATTCAAAGGGATCAGGGCAAGAGCCTCATTAGCTCTGAAGACGTGATCGATTATAGATCGATGATTTTTTGGATTGAATTTATTTCCAGTTGCATAATAGTTGAATAATATGTTACTTTCTCAATAGGATATCTAGTTTTTAATTATTTTGTGATTATTTGAGTGATTGCCCCTCCCCCCTTTTTGGGAATTTTTTAAAGTCAAAATTCAAAGGAAAATTAGTAGAATCCTTTAGGCCTATTTTCCATAATCCTATATTACAAGACACTCGGGGAAAGGTTCCATTTGCTCTGAGCTTGAGCGACTATAGATCTTTGATTTTTTGATTAAATTTATTTCTAGTTTTTGATTATCTAGTGGTTATTCGCGCGAGTGGGGTGTTTTTATATATTTTAAAGTCAAAATTCAAATGAAAGTTAGTAGAATCGATTAGGCCTATTTTCCACAGATTCTATATATTCAAGATCTCAGGGCAAGAGCTTCATTAGCTCTGAAGACGTGATCGATTATAGATCGATGATTTTTGGATTTAATTTATTTCTAGTTGCATAATAGTTGAATAATATGTTACTTTCTCAATAGAATATTAGTTTTTAATTATTTCGTGATTATTTTAGTGATTGCCCTTCCCCCTTTTTTTTTTAAGTCAAAATTCAATCGAATATTAGTAGAATCGATTAGCCCTATTTTCCATAGATCCTATATATACAAGACACTCAGGGGAAGAGCTCCATTTGCTCTGAAGTCTTGATCGACTATAGATCTTTGAGTTTTTGCTTAAATTTATTTCTAGTTTTTGATTATCTCGTGGTTATTCCCGCGAGTGAGCTTTTTTATATATTTTGAAGTGAAAATTCAAATGAAAGTAAAATCGATTAGGCCTATTTTCCACAGATCCTATATATTCAAGAGGATCAGATCAAGAGCATAATTAGCTCTGAAGCCATGATCGACTATAGATCTATGATTTTTGAATTGAATTTATTTCTAGATGCATATTAGTTGAATAATATGTTACTTTCTCAGTAGAATATTAGTTTTTAATTATTTTGTGATTATTTGAGTGATTGCCCTCACTTTTTGGTATTTTTTAAAGTCTAAATTCAATGCAAAATTAGTAAAATCGATTAGGCCTATTTTCCAAAGATTCTATATATTCATGGGGATCTGGTCAAGAGCTTCATTAGCTCTGAAGACGTGATCGACTATAGATCGATGATTTTTTTTTTGAATTTATTTCTAGTTGCATAATTGTTTAATAATATGTTACTTTCTCAGTAGAATATTAGTTTTTAATTATTTTGTGATTATTTGAGTGATTGCCCCCACTTTTTGGTATTTTTTAAAGTCTAAATTCAATGCAAAATTAGTAAAATCGATTAGGCCTATTTTCCAAAGATTCTATATATTCAAGGGGATCTGGCCAAGAGCTTCATTAGCTCTGAAGACGTGATCGACTATAGATCGATGATTTTTGGATTTAATTTATTTCTAGTTGCATAATAGTTGAATAATATGTTACTTTCTCAGTAGGATATTAGTTTTTAATTATTTTGTGATTATTTGAGTGATTGCCCCCACTTTTTGGTATTTTTTAAAGTCTAAATTCAATGCAAAATTAGTAGAATCGATTAGGCCTATTTTCCAAAGATTCTATATATTCATGGGGATCAGGGCAAGAGCTTCATTAGCTCTGAAGACGTGATCGATTATAGATCGATGATTTTTTGATTGAATTTATTTCTAGTTGCATAATAGTTGAATAATATGTTACTTTCTCAGTAGGATATTAGTTTTTAATTATTTTGTGATTAATTGAGTGTTTGCCAACTCCCCACCCCCACCCACCCATTTTTGGTATTTCATACAGTCAAAATTGAAATGAAAACTAGTAGAATCATTTAAGACTATTTTCCATAGATTCCTTTATATACAAGACCTCAGGGGGGTCCATTTGATTTGAAGTCTTGAGCGGATATAGATCTTTGAGTTTTGGTTTAAATTTATTTCTAGTTTTTGATTATCTCGTGGTTATTCGGGTGAGTGAGATTTTTTATATATTTTCAAGTGAAAATTCAAATGAATGTTAGTAGAATCGATTAGGCCTAATTTCCACATATCCTATATATTCTAGGGGATCAGAGCAAAAGCCTCATTAGCTCTGAAGACATGATCGATTATAGATGGATGATTTTTGGATTCAATTTATTTCTAGTTGCCTAATAGTTGAATAATATGTTACTTTCTCAATAGGATTCTAGTTTTTAATTATTTTCTCATTATTTGTGTGTTTGCCACTTCCCCGCTTTTTTTTTTTTTTTTTTTTAAAGTAAAAATTCAATGGAAAATTTGTTGAATCCTTTAGGCCTATTTTCCATAGATCCTATATATACAAGACACTCGTGGGAAAGGTTCCATTTGATCTGAAGTCTTGAGCGACTATAGATTTTTGATTTTTCGTTAAATCTATTTCTAGTTTTTGATTATCAGGTGGTTATTCGCTCGAGTGAGGTTTTTTCCCATATATCTTGAAGTGAAAATTCAAATGAAAGTTAGTAGAATCGTTTAGGCCTATTTTCTACCGATTCTATATATTCGAGACTCTCAGGGCAAGTGCTCCATTAGCTCTGAAGACGTAATCGACTATAGATCGATGATTTTTGGATTTAATTTATTTCTAGTTGCATAATAGTTGAATAATATGTTAGTTTCTCCATAGATTATTAGTTTTTAATTATTTCCTGATTATTTTAGTGTTTGCCCCCTCCTCCCCCTTTTTTTAAGTCTAAATTCAATCGAATATTAGTAGAATACTTTAACCCTATTTTCCATAGATCCTATATATACAAGACACTAGGGGAAGAGCTCCATTTGCTCTGAAGTCTTGAGCGACTATAGATCTTTGAGTTTTTGCTAAAATTTATTTCTAGTTTTTGATTATCTCGTGGTTATTCCCGCGAGTGAGCTTTTTTATATATTTTGAAGTGAAAATCGATTAGGCCTATTTACCACAGATCCTATATATTCAAGAAGATCAGATCAAGAGCATAATTAGCTCTGAAGCCATGATCGACTATAGATCTATGATTTTTGAATTGAATTTATTTCTAGTTGCATAATAGTTGAATAATATGTTACTTTCTCAGTAGAATATTAGTTTTTAATTATTTTGTGATTATTTGAGTGATTGCCCCCCACTTTTTGGTATTTTTTAAAGTCTAAATTCAACGCAAAATTAGTAAAATCGATTAGGCCTATTTTCCAAAGATTCTATATATTCATGGGGATCTGGGCAAGAGCTTCATTAGCTCTGAAGACGTGATCGACTATAGATCGATGATTTTTTGATTGAATTTATTTCTAGTTGCATAATAGTTGAATAATATGTTACTTTTCTCAGTAGGATATTAGTTTTTAATTATTTTGTGATTATTTGAGTATTTGCCCCCCCCCCACCCCCCCCCCCCCTTTTTGGTATTTTATAAAGTCTAAATTGAAATGAAAATTAGTAGAATCATTTAGCTATTTTCCAAAGATTCCTTTATATCAAGACCTCAGGGCGCTCCCCCATTTGTTTGAAGTCTTGACGATATAGATCTTGAGTTTTGTTTAAATTTATTTCTAGTTTTTTGATCTATCTCTGGTGTATTGGGGAGGTGATTTTTTATATCCCTTTTCTGTGAAAATTCAAATGAAAATTAGTAGAATCGATTAGGCCTAATTTCCACATATCCTATATATTCTAGGGGATCAGAGCAAAAGCCTCATTAGCTCTGAAGACATGATCGATTATAGATGGATGATTTTTGGATTGAATTTATTTCTAGTTGCATAATAGTTGAATAATATGTTACTTTCTCAATAGGATATTAGTTTTTAATTATTTTCTCATTATTTGAGTGTTTGCCACCTCCCCCCCCTTTTTGTTTTTTTTTTATAAAGTCAAAATTCAAAGGAAAATTAGTAGAATCCTTTAGCCTATTTTCCATAGATCCTATATATACAAGACACTCTGGGAGGTTCCATTTGATCTGAAGTCTTGAGCGACTATAGATCTTTGATTTTTTGATTAAATCTATTTCTAGTTTTTGATTATCAGGTGGTTATTCGCGTGAGTGGGGTTTTTTATATATTTTGAAGTGAAAATTCAAATGAAAGTTAGTAGAATCGATTAGGCCTATTTTCTAAAGATTCTATATATTCAGAGACTCAGGGCAAAAGCCCCATTAGCTCTGAAGACGTAATCGACTATAGTTCGATGATTTTTGGATTTAATTTATTTCTAGTTGCATAATAGTTGAATTATATGTTAGTTTCTCAGTAGATTATTAGTTTTTAATTATTTCCTGATTATTTTAGTGTTTGCCCCTTCCCTTTTTTTTTAAGTCAAAATTCAATGGAATATTAGTAGAATACTTTAACCTTATTTTCCATAGATCCTATATATACAAGACACTAGGGGAAGAGCTCTATTTGCTCTGAAGTCTTGAGCGACTATAGTCTTTGAGTTTTTGCTTAAATTTATTTCTAGTTTTTGATTATCTCCTGGTTATTCCCGGAGTGAGCTTTTTTATATATTTTGAAGTGAAAATTCAAATGAAAGTAAAATCGATTAGGCCTATTTACCACAGATCCTATATATTCAAGAAGATCAGATCAAGAGCATAATTAGCTTTGAAGCCATGATCGACTATAGATCTATGATTTTTGGAATTGAATTTATTTCTAGATGCATATTAGTTGAATAATATGTTACTTTCTCAGTAGAATATTAGTTTTTAATTATTTTCTGATTATTTGAGTGATTGTCCCCACTTTTTGGTATTTTTTTAAAGTCTAAATTCAATGCAAAATTAGTAGAATCGATTAGGCCTATTTTCCAAAGATTCTATATATTCATGGGGATCTGGTCAAGAGCTTCATTAGCTCTGAAGACGTGATCGACTATAGATCGATGATTTTTTTATTGAATTTATTTCTAGATGCATAATAGTTGAATAATATGTTACTTTCTCAGTAGGATATTAGTTTTTAATTATTTTGTGATTATTTGAGTGATTGTCCCCACTTTTTGGTATTTTTTAAAGTCTAAATTCAATGCAAAATTAGTAGTATCGATTAGGCCTATTTTCCAAAGATTCTATATATTCATGGGGATCTGGGCAAGAGCTTCATTAGCTCTGAAGACGTGATCGACTATAGATCGATGATTTTTTGATTGAATTTATTTCTAGATGCATAATAGTTGAATAATATGTTACTTTCTCAGTAGGATATTAGTTTTTAATTATTTTTTGATTATTTGAGTGATTGCCCCCACTTTTGGTATTTTTTAAAGTCTAAATTCAATGCAAAATTAGTAGTATCGATTAGGCCTATTTTCCAAAGATTCTATATATTCATGGGGATCTGGGCAAGAGCTTCATTAGCTCTGAAGACGTGATCGACTATAGATCGATGATTTTTTGATTGAATTTATTTCTAGTTGCATAATAGTTGAATAATATGTTACTTTCTCAGTAGGATATTAGTTTTTAATTATTTTGTGATTATTTGAGTATTTGCCAACCCCCTCCCCCCACCCATTTTTGGTATTTCATACAGTCAAAATTGAAATGAAAACTAGTAGAATCATTTAAGACTATTTTCCATAGATCCTTTATATACAAGACACTCAGGGGGTCCATTTGATTTGAAGTCTTGAGCGGATATAGATCTTTGAGTTTTTGTTTAAATTTATTTCTAGTTTTTTTATCTCGTGGTTATTCGGGTGAGTGAGATTTTTTTATATATTTTCAAGTGAAAATTCAAATGAAAGTTAGTAGAATCGATTAGGCCTAATTTCCACATATCCTATATATTCTAGGGGATCAGAGCAAAAGCCTCATTAGCTCTGAAGACATGATCGATTATAGATCGATGATTTTTGATTCAATTTATTTCTAGTTGCATAATAGTTGAATAATATGTTACTTTCTCAGTAGGATTCTAGTTTTTAATTATTTTCTGATTATTTGGTGTTTGCCCTCCCCCTTTTTTTTTTTTTTTTTAAAGTCAAAATTCAAAGGAAAATTGTAGAATCGATTAGGCCTATTTTCCATAGATCCTATATATACAAGAGACTCGGGGAAAGGTTCATTAGATCTGAAGTCTTGAGCGACTATAGATTTATGATTTTTATTAAATCTATTTCTAGTTTTTTTATTAGGTGGTTATTTGCGCGAGTGGGTCTTTGGTATATTTTGAAGTGTAAATTCAAATGAAAGTTGGTAGAATCGATTAGGCCTATTTTCTACAGATTCTATATATTCGGACTCTCGGGCAAGTGCTTCATTAGCTCTGAAGACGTAATCGACTATAGTTGGATGATTTTTGGATTGAATTTATTTCTAGTTGCATAATAGTTGAATTATATGTTAGTTTCTCAGTAGATTATTAGTTTTTAATTATTTCTGATTATTTTGTGTTTGCCCCTTCCCTTTTTTTTAAGTCAAAATTCAATCGAATATTAGTAGAATACTTTAACCCTATTTTCCATAGATCCTATATATACAAGACACTAGGGGAAGAGCTCCATTTGCTCTGAAGTCTTGAGCGACTATAGATCTTTGAGTTTTTGCTTAAATTTATTTCTAGTTTTATTTCTCCTGGTTATTCCCGCGAGTGAGCTTTTTTATATATTTTGAAGTGAAAATTCAAATGAAAGTAAAATCGATTAGGCCTATTTACCATAGATCCTATTATATTCAAGAAGATCAGATCAAGAGCATAATTAGCTTTGAAGCCATGATCGACTATAGATCTATGATTTTTGAATTGAATTTATTTCTAGATGCATATTAGTTGAATAATATGTTACTTTCTCAGTAGAATATTAGTTTTTAATTATTTTCTGATTATTTGAGTGATTGTCCTCACTTTTTGGTATTTTTTAAAGTCTAAATTCAATGCAAAATTAGTAAAATCGATTAGGCCTATTTTCCAAAGATTCTATATATTCATGGGGATCTGGGCAAGAGCTTCATTAGCTCTGAAGACGTAATCGACTATAGATCGATGATTTTTTTTTTTGAATTTATTTCTAGATGCATAATAGTTGAATAATATGTTACTTTCTCAGTAGAATATTAGTTTTTAATTATTTTCTGATTATTTGAGTGATTGTCCCCACTTTTTGGTATTTTTTAAAGTCTAAATTCAATGCAAAATTAGTAAAATCGATTAGGCCTATTTTCCAAAGATTCTATATATTCATGGGGATCTGGCCAAGAGCTTCATTAGCTCTGAAGACGTAATCGACTATAGTTTGATGATTTTTTGATTGAATTTATTTCTAGATGCATAATAGTTGAATAATATGTTACTTTCTCAGTAGGATATTAGTTTTTAATTATTTTCTGATTATTTGAGTGATTGGCCCCACTTCACTTTTTGGTATTTTTAAAGTCTAAATTCAATGCAAAATTGGTAGTATCGATTAGGCCTATTTTCCAAAGATTCTATATATTCATGGGGATCTGGCCAAGAGCTTCATTAGCTCTGAAGACGTAATCGACTATAGTTTGATGATTTTTTGATTGAATTTATTTCTAGATGCATAATAGTTGAATAATATGTTACTTTCTCAGTAGGATATTAGTTTTTAATTATTTTCTGATTATTTGAGTGATTGTCCCCACTTTTTGGTATTTTTTAAAGTCTAAATTCAATGCAAAATTGGTAGTATCGATTAGGCCTATTTTCCAAAGATTCTATATATTCATGGGGATCTGGGCAAGAGCTTCATTAGCTCTGAAGACGTAATCGACTATAGTTTGATGATTTTTTGATTGAATTTATTTCTAGATGCATAATAGTTGAATAATATGTTACTTTCTCAGTAGGATATTAGTTTTTAATTATTTTCTGATTATTTGAGTGATTGTCCCCACTTTTTGGTATTTTTTAAAGTCTAAATTCAATGCAAAATTGGTAGTATCGATTAGGCCTATTTTCCAAAGATTCTATATATTCATGGGGATCTGGCCAAGAGCTTCATTAGCTCTGAAGACGTAATCGACTATAGTTTGATGATTTTTTGATTGAATTTATTTCTAGATGCATAATAGTTGAATAATATGTTACTTTCTCAGTAGGATATTAGTTTTTAATTATTTTCTGATTATTTGAGTGATTGTCCCCACTTTTTGGTATTTTTTAAAGTCTAAATTCAATGCAAAATTGGTAGTATCGATTAGGCCTATTTTCCAAAGATTCTATATATTCATGGGGATCTGGTCAAGAGCGTCATTAGCTCTGAAGACGTAATCGACTATAGATCGATGATTTTTTGATTGAATTTATTTCTAGTTGCATAATAGTTGAATAATATGTTACTTTTTCAGTAGGATATTTTTTTTAAATCATTATGTGATTTAAAATTATTGAATAAAAAATACTTGGTACGTTTCACATTAATATATATATAAATTAATATCTAGATTAAAGATTCTCCAAATATAAATTCGTTTTATTTTTTATATCTTAATGTGAAACCTACCAACTATTTATTATCCAATAATTTTTGCTATTTTTTAAAATGTAAATTCAATGCAAAATTAGTAATATTGATTAGGCCTATGTGGAAGTGATTATTTATGTAAATAGTTTGTCAAAATTTCTTATTATTATTTTGAAGATTGTGTCTCTTTGTTTGTTTAGTTCCCCTATTGATTCTTATTTAAACTTTATTTGAATAATACATTATAGCCAATGATTATGTAAAATTACATTAAATTCAATATTTTCAATAATTTTCCCAAAAATAATTTCAGCCTTTCTCGTTTCAGGAATATAAATTCGGATCAGCTGGGTCGAAGCTTGGACGTCTTACAGGCTTGAAAGAGATAATTTCGGTGACTTTTTTGTTACAATTTTTCTTATTAGTTGAAGAATGTGTCTCTTTATTTGTTTAGCACCCTTATTGATTCTTAATTAAATTTTAATTCACTAATTATTGCCTCTGATAATTTAAAATTACATTAAAGTCAAAATTTCACTATTTATTGCCTCTCAATAATATTATAATTAGATATTAATACATATCAAAATTTTCAATTGTTTTTCCAAAATAACTTAAGCCTTTCGAGCCTCAGGGATATAAGTACAAAGCACCTGGGTCGAAGCTTAGACCTCTCACAGGCTTGAACGGGTAGGTAATTACGAAAAGTTTTTTCACAATAATTTCTTCTTCTTAGTGGAAGAATGTATCTGTTTGATTATTTGTCAACCCAAGTGATTTTTAATTTCATAACTGCCTCTGAATAAAATTAGAGTTACATTAAAATCAAAATCCCTTTATTTAATTTTCCAATAAAAAAATTTATTCTTTCGCGTCTCAAGAGTATAAATTTAGATCTCCTAATTTAATTTTAGTCACCTCACAGGCTCGAAATTGATAATTTCATTAAGTTTTTTTTAAATAATTTCTTCTTATTAGGGCTAGAATGTGTCATTTTGTTTCTATGGAACGCCGAACGATTCTTAATTATACTTTAGTTAAATAAATATTGCCCCTGATTAATTTAAATTACATTAAAGTCAAAATTTTCAATAGTTTTTCCAAAAATAAAATTTTCCTCTCAGGCCCCAAGGGTATAAATTCAAAGCTCGAACCCAAGTCATGTTACAGACACAAAAAGTTTGATGAGTTTTTTGAAATTTTCTGTTTATTTGTTTGGAACCCTATTCGATTCTTAAATTAATTTTAGTAATATATAAAATATGCCCCTGAAGAATTATAATACCTAACATTATATTCAAAATTTTAAATAGTTTTACCAAATATACTTAAGTTAAGCCATTCGGGTCTCAGGAATATAAATTCAGAGCACCTAAGTCGAACCCTAGGCAACTCCCAGTCTTGAAAGTGATTATTTATGTAAATTGTTTGTAGAATTTCTTCTTATTAGTTTGAAGATTGTGTCTCTTTATTTGTTTAGCACCCCTATTGATTCTTAGTTAAAATTTATTTGAATAATTATAGCAAATGATTATGTAAAATTTCATTAAATTCAATAGTTTCAATAGTTTTCCTAAAAATAATATCAGCCTTTCCGGTTTCAGGGTTATAAATTCAAAGCAGCTGGGTCGAAGGGTGATAATTTCTGTGAGTTTTTGTTAGAATTTCTTCTTATTTAGTAGAAGAATGTGTCTATTTATTTGTTTGGAACCCTAATCGATTCTTAAATTAATTAGTAATATAAAATATGCCCGTGAATAATTATAAAAACATTATATTCAAAATTTTAAATAGTTTTTTGTGAATAAGTAAAGCCGTCGGGTCTCAGGGATATAAATTCTTAGCTAAGTCGAACCCTAAGGGAAACTCCCAGCCTTGAAACTGATTATTATTTATATAAATTGTTTGTTAAAATTCTTCTTATTAGTTTGAAGATTGCTCTATTTGTTTGTTTAGCACCCCTCCATTGATTCTTAGTTAAATTTTATTTCACATAATTATAGCTAATGATTTAATTTCAGCATTTCTGGGTTCAGGGATATAAATTCGGAGCAGCGGGTCGAAGCTTGGACGTCTTACAGGCTTGATACAGCAATGAATTAATTTTGGTGAGATTTTCCTTCTTCTTATTAGTAGAAAAATGTATCTATTTGTTTGTCTAACCCCCCCCATATAGATTCTTCCCAAAAATATTAATTAGGACTAATTATCGAACCTGCATGGGTATTTAAAATTAGCAAAGTCATCTGTTTGTTCCCATTTGTCAACAAGTGATTTTTAAATTCATTATACTAACCTAAGTTGCCTCTTGATTAATTAGGATTTACATTAAAATCAAAACCTTATTTAGTTTTCCCAAGAATAAATTAAGCCTTTCGCGACTCAAGGGTATAAATTCAGAGCTCATGGGTCGATCCCACTGCAGGGCGGAAACATTAAAATCAATTAATCAGTGATTTTTTGAAAACATTTTTTTTTTTTAGTAGAAGAATGTTTCTGTTTGTTTGCACCCCCCCCCCCCCCCCCATTTAGTTTTCCCAAGAATAAATTAAGTTTTTCGCGTCTCAAGAGCATACATTCAGAGCTCCTTGGTCAGAAACTCCAGTCACCTCACAGGTTCGAAATTAATAATTTCATTAAGTTTTTTTTATAAAATTTCTTCTTATTAGGGCAAGAATGTATCATGTTGTTTCTTTGGAACGTCGATCGATTCTTAATTATATTTTAGTTAAATAATTATTGCCCCTAATTAATAAAAATTACATTATCTTCAAAATTTGCAATATAGTTTGCCCAAAAATAAATTTTTCCTTTAAGGCCCCAAAGATATAAATTCAGAACACCTAGCTCTAACCAAAGTCATGTCAGGACACGTTTTTTGAAATTTTCTTTTTATTTGTTTGGAACCCTATTCGATTCTTAATTTTAGTAATACGTATAAAATAGCCCCTGAAGAATTATAATAACATTATATTCAAAATTTTAAATAGTTTTACCAAATATAAATTAAGCCTTTCGGGTCTCAGGGATATAAATTGTACCCAAGTCAAACCCTATGAAACTTCCAGCCCTGAAAGTGATTATCTATGTAAATTGTTTTAGAATTTCTTCTTATTAGTTTGAAGATTGTGTCTATTTGTTTGTTTAGCACCCCTATTGATACTTATTTAAACTTTATTTGAATAATTATAGCCAATGATGTACAATTTCATTATGTTCATTGAATATTTTCAATAGATTTCCCAAAAATAATTTCACCATTTCTGGGTTCAGGGATATAAATTCGGGTAGCTGTCGTGCTTGGACGTCTTACAGTCTTGATACAGCATTATCACAATTTCGGTGAGTTTTTTCTTACAATTTCTTATTAGAGAGGAAAAAACCTGTCTATTTATTTGTTTAGCACCCCTCATCATCATCATTGAGTATACAGTCCTAAGACTGGTTTGATGCAACAATCCGTCTCCACTCGACTCTGTCCCCCGCCAGCTGTTTAACCTCTCTAAATGTCTGGCATCCCATATCCCCAATTATTTGGTTGAAATATTCTAATCTGGGTCTTCCCCTTCCCCCTTTTCTTTCCCACCTCCCCCTCCAAGATATCCCTAAGCAGTCCCCCATGTCTCAGTGTGTGCCCCATCATCTGACCTCTTCTCTTCTTCAGACTCTTCCACAAGGTTCTTCTTTCTCCGATTCTTCCAAGAACTTCTTCATTTGTAATTTTATCCATCCATTTGATATTCATCATTCTTCTGTAGCACCACATTTCGAAAGCCTCCAATCTCTTTCTCTCCGCTTTTCCAATTGTCAGGTTTCACACCCGTACATGGCTATGCTCCATACATATGTCTTCAATAGCAACTTCCTGTTTGCTAAGCTGATTGAGAGGAGCATAGTAGTTTTGTTTTGAATTAAACCCCATTTTTGCTTGGGCAATTCTTGATTTAATTTCGTTTTGCTCCTCCCATCCTGTGTTATTTTACTTCCTAGGTAGCGGAATTCCTTGCTCCTTCTAGGTTTTCTTGGTTAATTTTGATGCATTCCTGTCTCGTTTGTTCTTTTTGTGCTACTAGGACCTTGGTTTTTATTCTTGTTTATTATAGCACCCCTATAGATTCTTATTAAATTTAATTGACTAATTATGGACACAGATTATTTAAAATTACATTATATTAGGATATTTTCAAAAGGTTTTCTTCAAAAAAAGAACTTAGCCTTTTTCCGGACTCAGGGATATAAATAGATTAAGATCACCTCTGCTCTCGAAGGGTATATAAGGGGGAGAGATATAGGGACAATAAAGGGTATTTGAGGGGAGATACGGACAGGGGGGTATGTAAAGGCGAGGAGCAGGTGGTGAAATTTATGAGGGAGAGATAGGAGACAGTAAGGTATATAGGAGGAAGCGATGGGGAGATTGGGCAGTGGTTGATGAAATATCGATTGTGGATATTATAATATGGCCTCTACCCTTCAGCTAACTTCATCCTAACTAATAAACAACATTTACCCACTAAACAACCCTTCATCCTTATATTAATATATGTAGAATTATAAAAAAATACTGTCCTATCCTTAATCCAAAAGGTCAAAGCTCAGTCATGTCACAACACGAAAGTTAAATATATGAAAAATATAAATCCAGAATACTTGCTTCGATTCCTAGTCATCTAAACGGCTCGAAATTGATAACTTAGGTGAGTTTTTGATTACTTTTCTCTTATTAATTAAGGGAGGAATCTATGTTTGTTTGTTTGTAGCTAAAATTAGTTTTTAATTTATTCATACTAATTTAATATCTCCATTGAATGATTAGAATTAGATTTAAATCAACATTTTAAATAGTTTTCCCAAGAATAACATAATCCTTTCGTCTGTCAAGAGTATAAATTGAATGCTCCTGGATTGATCCCCACTCAATTAAAATGCTCGTAATTGATCATATTCGGCGATTTTTTTAACATTTTTATTATTTTTGCTAGAATCTATCTATTTGCTGATTAAGCACCCCATATGAGTTTTAAATTCAATTTAGTAACTTAATAATTGCCTTTAAATCTTTAGAATGACAGTAAATTCAAAATTTTATATAGTTTTCCCTAGAAAAATATTGGTCCCGGGTATAAATCCTGAGAAATCGGTTCAAATCCCAGTAATCTAAAAGCCCCCAATAAGTTTGTTGAGTTTTTGATTAAATTTCTTCATATTAATGGAAGAATGTATCTGTTTGTTTATTTGACAACCCAAATGATTTTTAATTGCATTATACTAACTTAAGAATTGCATCTGAATAATAAGACTTAAAAATTAAGATCAAAATTTTATTTAGATTTCCCAAAAATAAATTAAGCCTTTCGGGACTCAAGGGTATAAATTCAGAGCTCCTGTGTTGATCCCAAGTCATGGCGGAAACATGAAAATCAATTAATCGGTGAATTTTTTGAAAACATTTTTTTTTTACTAGAAATATGTATCTGTCTGTTTCTTTGGTCCCCCAATTCATTATAGTAACTTAATAATTGTCTAATTTTATATAGTTTTTCTAAGAAAATTTAACATTTTCGGATCTCAAGTGTATAAATTTCTAGTCCCTGGGTCGATCCGCAGTCAGCCCTGAAAGGCTCGAAATTGATCACATCGGTGATTTTTTTTATAAAATTTCTTCTTATTAGTGCAAGAATGTATCAATCTGTTTCTTTGGAATTTCGATCATTCTTAATTATATTTTTTAGTTCATTAATTATACCTAACTTAAAAATTACATTAACGTCAAAATTTTATATAGTTTGTCCCAAAAATATATTAATCCCTTTCGCTTCTCAAGGGGTACCCCAAAGATATAAATTCAGAAAAACCTAAGCTCTAACCTAAGTCAATGTCAGACACTTTTTTTATAAGTGGAACAATTTTCTGTTTTTTGCTCTGCATTTCTATTGATTCCTAATTAAATCTTAATTGCTAAAAAAAAAAATCTAATCCAAAAAATTACTTTGAAGAATCTCGTATAATAAAATTAAATTCAAAATTTTCAATAGTTTTAACAAAAATAAATTTTTCTTTCGGGCTCCATGGATATAAATTCGAAACTATGGTCAAACCCCAGTTATGTTCCAAGTCACGAAGATTATCATGTAAATTGATTTTAGAAATTTTCTGTTTATTAGTTTGGATCCCTATTTGATTATGATTAGCAATAGATACTAATTAAAACTTTACTTGACTAATTATAGACACTGAATATTTAACAATTACTTGCTCATTGAATATTTTCAATAGTTATTCCCCCAAATAACTTCAGCCTTTCTGGTCTCAGTGATATAAATTCGGAGCAGCTTCGGTCGAACCCCATCAAGTCACAGATACGTAAATACAGTATTATCAAAATTTCTTCCTATGAGTCATTTTTAAATTATTTTTATTAGAGGATAAATATGTCCCCTGAATAAATTTATTTAAATTATAAGTCAAAATTTTAAATAGTTTCCATAAATATTATATAGTTGAATAATTATATCCACTGTCAGTAAAAAAGTATGACGTACTATTCTAAGCCGGTTAAGATTATCTCGGAAGATAAGCTAAGAATAGCTTGCACCCTAATTGCTTATTATAAATTTAGTTGACTAATTATGGACACAGATTATTTAAAATTACATTACCTTTGATATTTTCAAAAGGTTTTCTACAAAAAAACTTAAGCCTTTCCGGCCTCAGGGATATAAATAAATTCAGAGCACCTCTGCTCTCTAGTGGTATATAAGGGGGGAGAGATAGGGACGATGAAGGGGTATTTGAATGAGTGGTAAGTAAGGCGAGGCGGGTAGTGGTGGGGGTATAAGGGGGGAGATAGAGACAGTAAGGTATATAAGGAGGGAAGCGATAGGGAGATTGAGTGGCTGATGAAACATCGATTGTGAATATTACAATATGGCCTCTACACCTCTCAGCTGACATCATCCCTAACTAATAAACAACCTTTACCCTCTAAACAACCCTTCTTCCCTTATATTAATTATATGCATAGAATTAGAAAAAATAATCTCCTATCCTTAATCAAAGGTCAAAGCTCAGTCATATCACAACACGAAAGTTAAAAATTTGATAAGTTATTTGATTCATTTTTATTAATGGAAGAATGTGTCTGTTTATTTGTTTGGCACCCCTATTGATTCCTAATTAAATTTTAATTGTCTAATTATTTCCTCTGAATAAATAGAATTACATTCATGTCATGATTTTATATATTTACAATACTTTTCTCACAAATAGATTAAGCCTTTCCGATTTCAAAGGGTCGATTCACAGTAAAGTCCGAGACATGAAAATGACATAATCGGTTAGTTTTTTGATAAAATTCGTTCTTATAAGTGGAATAATCTACTATCTGATGTTTGACAGCCCAATTGATATTTTATTTCATTATAAATAATTAAAAATTGCCTCTGAATAATTAGAGTTACATTAAAGTCAAAATATTATATAATCTTTTTAAAAATAAATTAAACTTTCGGGTCTCAGGGGTATAAATTTACAGCAGTAGCGACGTATACCTGAATTTTTTTTTTTTTTTTTTTTTTTTTTGATTAAATTTCTTTTTATTAGTGGAAGAATATGTCTATTTGATTAATTAATAAAGTAAAGGGTGTGTAGTTTCACAGTGAATGAATGTATAAAACTCAAAGAGGCTTATACAAACTCAATATATTTCGGATTATTCAGCCTTTCTGGTTTCAGAGATATAAATTCGGAGCAGCTGTTTCGATGCTTGGACATCTTACAGGCTTGATACAGCACTGATAATTTCGGTGAGTTTTTCTTACAATTTTTTCTTATTAGAGCAAAAATATGTCTATTTAATTGTTTAGCACCCCTATAGATTCTTATTAAAAATTTAATTGACTAATTATGGACACTGATTATTTAAAATTACATTACATTGAATATTTTCAATAGTTATTCCCCCAAAAAACGTAAGCCTTTCGGGTCTCAAGGGGTATAAATAAATTCAGAGCATTTCGGTCGGACCCCACTCAAGTCACAGATACGTAAATAAAGTTTCGATAAACATTCTTCTTATTAGTCATTTGTTTTGAACACTAAGTGATTTTTAAATTAATTTTATTAAAATAAGTATGTCCCTGAATAATTATAATTTAATTGAAGTCAAAATTTTAAATAGTTTTTCCATAAATATTATATAGTTGACTAATTATGTCCACTGATTATTAAAAATTACATTCAATTGAATAATTTCAATAGGTTTATCTAATATAAGTCCCTTCGGCCACTGCCCAGCCCATAAAATCCCCTCTTCTTCTTCTTTTCACGATGGAGGGCTTTAAGGGATGCATCTTTTTGGTGTAACTCCTTCTCTCATCATTTTCATTAAAAAAAAAAACTTAAGCCTTTCCGTCCTCACGGATATAAATAAATTCAGAGCATCTCGGTCAAAGCTCAGTCAAATTTCAACTCGAAATTGAAAAGTTTGATAAATTATTTGCTAAAATTCATTTTTATTAATAGTAGAATGTGTCTGTTTGTTTGTTTGCCACCCCTATTGATTCCTAATTAAATTTTAATTTTCTAATTATTGCCTCTGAATAAATAGAATCACATTCAAATCATGATTTTATATACATTACTTTTCTCAAAAATAGATTAAGCCTTTCCGGCTCTAAAGGGTCGATTCTCAGTAAAATCTTGAGACATGAAAATGATAAAATCGGTTAGTTTTTTTATAGAATTCGTTCTTATAAGTGGAATAATCTACTTCTTTGATGTTTGACAGCCCAATTGATATTTCATTTCATTATAAATAATTAAATAGTGGCTCTGAATAATTAGATTTAGATTAAAGTCAAAATATTATATATTGTTTTTAAAAATAAATTAATCCTTCGGGGCTCAAGGGTATAAATTCACAGCAGTTGGGACCTTAAAATGATCGAATCGGATTTTTTTTTTTATATTAATTTTATTGCCATTGAATGATTAACTTTAGATTAAAATCCTAATTGTATATAGTTTTCCTAATATTAAATTATCATTTTCAGGTTTCAAGGGTATTAATCCAGAATACTTGCTTCGATTCCTAGTCATCTAAACGGCTGCAAATTGACGGGGTGAGTTTTTGATTATTTTTCTTCTTATTAATTAAGGGAGGAATGAATGTTTGTTTGTCTGTAGCTAAAATTATTTTTTAATTTAATATCTCCATTGAATAATTAGAATTAGATTTAAATCAAAATTTTAAATAGTTTTCCCCAAGATTAACATAATCCTTTCGTCTGTCAAGCGTATAAATTGAATGTTCCTGGATTGATCCCCAGTCAATTCAAATGCTCGTAATTGATAATATCGACGATTTATTTAAATATTTTTTATTAATTTTGGTAGAATGTATCTATTTGTTGAATTAGCACCCCATATGAGTTTCAAATTCAATTTACTAACTATATAATTCATTAAATTCAATTTAAAATTTTATATAGTTTTCCCAATAATAAGTGTGTAGATCCTAAAAAATCGGTTTGAATCCCAGTAATCTAAAAAGCCCAAAATTGATAAATTTGTTGAGTTTATTGATTGAATTTTTTTCTTCTTATTGGAAAAATGTACCTATCTGTTTGTTCATTTGTCAACCGAAGTGATTTTTAGTTTTTTCAACTTAAGAATTGCCCCTGACTAATTACCTTTACATTAAAATCTAAATTTTATTTAGTTTCCCAAGAATAAATTAAGCCTTTCGCGATTCAAGGGCATAAATTCAGAGCTCATAGGTCGATCCCCAAAACATTTTTTCTTTCTAGTAGAAGAATGTATGTTTCTTTGCCCCCCCCCCCCCCCCCCCCAACTCCTTATAGTAACTTAATAATTTTCTCTGAATAAACAGAATTACATAAAAGTCAAAATTATATATAGTTTTTCTAAGAAAAAGTTAACCTTTTCGGATCTCAAGTGTATAAATTTCTAGTCCCTGGGTCAATCCGGAGTCAGCTCGGTGATTTTTTCATAAATTTCTTCTTATTAGTGGTACAATATATCTGTTTGTTCATTTATCAACCCAAGTGATTTTTAATTTCATTATACTAACTTAAGAATTGCCTTTGATTAATAATAGCTTTACATTAAAATCCAAATTTTATTTAGTTTTCCCAAGAGAGAAAAAAAAACAATCTAATCCAAAGAAAGGATTACTATTTGAAAGTAGGCTCATATATATATATATGCCGTTTTTTTAACTAGTCGAAGTCCAATTTTTGTTATTTAGAGATATTTGTATTCATATTTTTATAAATACACATATATAGATATTTTTATTTTGACGAATTCACGAGGATATTATACTCCATTTACTGGGTTATTATAAATATAAAAAAAAGACATCTATATCTAACTAAAACTGACGTTAACTCACTTTTTTTTTAAATTGGACTTACACCACCTTCAAAGAAAACGGCTCATATATGAATTAGAAAGAACTTAGTGTAGGACTAGTTAGGAGTTTGTGTAAGGAAATTTATTTATATAAATAAAAAAGATAATATATATTAGCATTTCTCAATTTTTATTTGAAAATATAATATTAATTAACAGAACAAAAGTCACATTGATACATTCATATCATAGATAAATACATAGATACATACATACAGGTGAAGCTTATATAACTCAAGTAAAAATGTGTATAATAATTTAACATCCAAATAAATATATTTTTTATTATTTTAATAATAATTAGAATAATATTACATAGAGTTCAAAACCAAAAGATTACAATTTTGGACATTAAACTCTGTAAAATCATAACATTTTTTAGTCAATACAATAAATTATTGAAATCTTAATAAATGAACATTTCCATCATTCTTGAAATAATAAGCAATCACTTATTGAAAGATGAAAGATATATTATTTAAACATTTTTTTAAATATCTGTGAATTAGCTTTGAATTATTATTTATTCAATTATTTTTACCTATTAGGCAATCGTAAGATGGAATATAATATGTAAAAAAAACTTGGTATTAATATTAAATGTAGAGTTAGATAGTGCATATATAGATATATTTTTTTCTAGAAAATAATATCTGCAACAAATCAGGCTTCAAACGTGTCATATGATCTGCGAGATTGTTTTGGAATTCATTTCGACCACCCAAGGTAAAATTAGAAAATTGTCTAAAGAAGTTTCGGCTTCTGATTTTGCAGATGTCTTCAAGTATTGATAGAGTATAATTAATTGACTCTAATATCATTTGAAGACTTTAGATATTTAGTAAAATTAAAACAATCATGTGTTTATTTTTTTAATTACAGAATATTATAGTTGTATTTTAATTATACTATATATCTTGTAATTAAAAAAATAAATAAAACACATGAGTGTTTTGATGTTACTAAAAATTTAAAGCAACATATATATATATATATATATTGCATATATATTTATTATATTTATATTTTTAGTCTTATTAAATAAGACAATATATATATAATATTATATATATATAAAATACTAGAATAGTATATATATATATATATATAATATACTAATATATATATATATAATATACTAGGATAGTATATATATAATATACTAGGATAGTATATATATAATATACTAGGATAGTATATATATATAATATACTAGGATAGTATATATATAATATACTAAAGAATCATTAATAATCTTAATATAGCAATTTAAATACTTGAAGTGCAATATATCCATCCCAAACCCCAACCAACCATCCCCAGCGAAAAAATTACTTATATAGCCGAGTCTCCCCTCCAAGTGGTCAGGCGCCGAAGGCCGCCGAAAATCGGCGGAGCGCTCCCGAGTCCCCCAGGAGAGGTGTCCCAAGTGGAGGGGTCACCCCTCCTGCGGCGCTCGAGCGGCTCCGCTGGCTTTCGGCCGGCGGAGGCGCGGAGGTAAGCGGAATGGACGGGCAGTCAATGGATATTATAGGAATGGTATTTTTAAATGAAAGGGGGGTTCTTTTTGAAAATAAAATTTATTTGACATCTTTTTTTTCTTTACATACTATTATACAAATTAAATCATATATATATTATACAAACTATTATACAATTTAAATCATATATATTATTACATACTATTATACAAATTCAATCATATACATTATTACATACTATTATACAAATTCAATCATATATATATATCATATTTAGAATAATTCATTTTCTTGAAGATGAACACCGAGCAAGTAGATTGATCCGGATATTGATCTGTAAAAGACAAATACCAGATATTTAACAAACTATTAATGAAATATTATAATTTATAAAATATATTAATTTTAAATCTTTTTTTTCAGATTTGGACAACAACTGCGTCGCCATTGACTAAATCAAACAAGAGAAATGAAATATATTTATTATGTAAAAAAAATTATGTACTTTAAATTATTTAATATAACTTGATTTGGATTTTAATAAAAAAAAAAAAAAAGAATATTATTTTTGCTGTTTTTATTTGAATATTTATTATATTTATTTAAATATAATAAATCTACCACAATCTACCTTAATATTTATCTCCTATCCCTAATTTCTTTCAATCAGATTATCTCTACTTTTTTATTTGAATAATCATTTAAATATAAATATAAAATCATTGAGATGCAAATTAACAAGTACCTATAAATTTATATAATTTTAATTATTTGTAAGAGACTATAGTTTCGAGAACCTACCCTTCATGTAATATTTTAACTTTTCAATTTATAAATAGTTTTAAAAAATGTTGAAATAATTAAAATTAATTAAACTATTTCAAATCAGGAAGAATTCAAAGAAAAAAATTCTAGAATACCTATCTTTTTTAAATAGAGAAATCTCTAACAGAATGCAAAACGCATGTTTTAACCCTTAATTCTAGAATAGCAACACAAACGTTTGTGAATTGACCATCTTAATATAACAACAAAACCAATTTACTAACATCCAATCGGGTAAATAAACCCATGAGAAATAACAGAATATTATTTATTAATAAAAATAATAATGATGATGAAGGTCAAAACTTCGAAATTATAATCTCTAACAAAAAATAAAATTACGAACATGAATTTAGGTCATTTATCAAAGATTTAAATATATATGTTTATATTGCATGTAGGAGGGTCTTGTCCCCTCGGGGAGTAGAACCCAAGCACTAGTACACAAGTACGCTAGTAATCATCATAACAAATACCAATCATTTCTAAAAAAAATCTGAGAAAGTTTATTTGAAGTCCAAACGTTTCGGGAGAAATTCTGGCTTTATCAATGAACATTTTAACAAATTAAAGAAAATAATTTAAGGAAGGAATATAAAGCAACTATTTTTGATATTATATTATATATCATTCTTAAAGGAAGTATTTTTTCAAATTTGTTAAAATTTCCATTGATGAAAGGGAGAATTTCTCCCGAAAAAGTTGTAATTCAAATAAAAAAGTTATACCCGAGAGGCAACCATAGAGTCGAAAATCCTTCCGAAATAAAATACTAGAATACAAAATACAAGAATAAAAAAATATGTTTATTATCTTAGATCGAGTCCGAAGCGATTATATAGACTGAGGTACAAAAGGGTTAAATATTTCGGGGGCAAAAGTATTAAAAATTATGAGACTTTATAAAAATTCTGCTATTCTCGGCAAAAAGGAACTTTAAATTAGATCTTAATTTGATTATCACTTAAAAAAGAAATATTAAAAAAAGACGGAATTGAAAAAGGCCAATCAATATATAGTATCAAAGATGATAATGATATTGTTGAATTATTTAAAATAAATTAAAATATTTTGTTGAAGCATTATATTCATTTTGGTCGACGAAAGAAATAATTTTGATAATAAATAACGATTCTTTGGTGATATATTTTTGGCTTTTTTTTTTATAAGAAAGAAAAAGTTTGACTCACCTCCAGAGCTCCAGCTGCATCGATGACAAGTCTCCAAATTGGTGTCTCCTCTCGACGATATCTTGAAAATGGACAAAAAGGAAATTAAAACTGATTGAATTCACCATTAGTAATTTTTAAAACTTTAAAGAAAAATAAAAGGGTAAATATTTAAAATAAAATAAAAAAACAATAGACACATTCTTTCGCTATAGGGGAGAAAATCTATTAAAAAATACGACCAGTTTATCAATGCCAAGTAAAAATTTTTTGTTCAACAGCGGCATGGTTATTCGATTAAATAGCCTAAGGTCCGAAAGGGTTAATTATTTAAGGTAAAAAGTTTTAAAAATTTTGATTCAAATATAAATCGAATTATTCAGGAAAGATATTTGAATAATTAAAGT
>JAKCPI010024185.1:0-10824 GCA_023213315.1 Euborellia annulipes | reverse complement strand
GTGACTGGCGCACAGCACACAACTTTCTCTTACCCTTCGGCAATCGAAAGTTGTGTTCTGTGCTTGTCACTAGGTTTTTTGTGTCGTCATGTATTTAGTTCCCGGCAGTGAGGGAATATTTGAATTAAGATGTAAAATTTATAAGTATGGGAAAATATTTACCTTTTGTAACCATGGCAACCATTTCTCCTATCTTTCCTATGAAGCACAAGAGTAAAGTGTGCTTCAAACAATTTTGAGGGCAAAACGAGAATATACATTTGAAAAGAGCATCTAAAAAATAATTGATTTTTGAATTTTAATCAAAATCGTTAGAGCGAATTTTGAGAAAATCGAAAAAAACTGAAAAAGTACATCAGTAAAGTACTAGTACTCTTTGGCCGATTTTGATTAAAAGCTTATTTTTCCGGTCCCGGGGGGGTGTTTAACTTAAATATAAAATTTCAGCCTCATAGCTCAATTCCTTCATGCTTAAAAGTGAACACACACACACACACACACACACACACACACACACACACACACACACACACACACACACACACACACACACACACACAGACCATGTCGCGAAAACCACTTTTTTGGATTCATGGGACCTCAAAACGTGAAGATCCATCAAAATCTCGACATCGAATTTTTGACATGAATCCAATACTTTCTCTCTATATACATATTACATATATACATAGGTAAGAAAAGTAAAAGCATCTAAAATAATTGATTTTTAAATTTCAATCAAAATCGTTAGAGCAAATTTTGAGAAAATCGAAAAAAACTGAAAAATACTTCAGTAAAGTACTAGTACTTTTTGGCCGATTTTGTTCAAAAGCTTCGTGTCACGAGCCAGAGAGGTGTCTAACTTAAATATGAAATTTCGGCCTCATAGCTCAATTGCTTTCATGCTAAAAATTGAACACAGGCACACACACACACAGGCAGATAGACAGACCATGTCGCGAAAACCACTTTTTTTTGGATTTTGGGGACCTCAAAACGTGTATATCCATCAAAATCTCGACATCGAGTTTTCGACATGAATCCAATACTTTCTCTCTCTATATATTAACATATATAGAAGTAAGAGAGGGAGCAAAAAAATTAATCGATTTTATTCTACTATAGGTATATTGTATTAGTTAAAGTTATCCTTACATTAGGCCGAATTATTAATATTTTTTAAAAATATATTGAAACCGCCTCTTTAGGGCATAGGCCTCTTCCAAACGATCTCCAGCAACATTCGTTTAATTGTGCGACCATCGTCTTTTCAAGAGTTGTTCGTTGCTCAATTTTCTATATAACACAACATTCTATAGTTATTTTTTGTTAAATGCTTTTTATTTAACTTATCAATACTTTTTTAAGGTCATCAATTTTTAGTCAATTTGTCGTTAATCTTCCATTTCTTCTGTCGATCTTCAATTTATTCTGTTTTTAATCTATTTTTATATTTAGATCAATTGGTCGTCATCAATTGTCCTTCATTCTTCTGGGGCAAGTTGGGGGAGAGAGGACAATGCCAGCAGCTAGTATTAACGTAAATTCTCTCCCCACCCCACTCCCGTAAAATATTCTGGCTCTAGTCCTGACTAGTTATTTTTTTCTTTTTTAAATATAATATTTCAAGATCTTGCATATTTTTTGTAAGAGAGAAGTAGATTCGTGCTCCTGGATTTATTATCTTTAAAAAAAAATCAGAATTTTTGTTTTTCTTCCATCCGCTCGGTATCATTCATTAAACTTCAATTATTCATTTAGAAGAATAATTTCATGTTTATACATGTTCTTAATAGTTCTTAAAATCGATAATATGTACAATAATACAAAAACTATTCTTCAATCAATCAAAACCTTACGACTGACACTGACAAGTCAAATATTAGGCCCTATATCTTTAAATTTTTTTATTCTTTACTTTGTTTTCTAATATCTTTGACTAAAATCTTTTCTGATTCCTTCGGTTGTTTTATTGGTAAACTAATTGATTAGCCTAGATAAATAATTTCTATTTTTCATACGTTGGATGGATCATTTATATTGAATTTTATTTCTTCTTGTGCTCCGATTGCCGATTTGTTGGGATCGCAAACTTCAAAAAAACTAAACCTCGAAAATCGAAAAATCAATACGCAAAAAAAATAAAATAAAAAAAAGATTTTTAAAAAATGCTTTTATTTAAATTGAACTAAAAAGAGAGAAATAAGAAAGAAATAATTTAATTGTTCTTGTTAAAATGTTTTAATATTTATGACTTAAAATAAAAGCGTGGGGCGCGAGCCTCGGAATAACTTCGAAGCGCCCCACGCTTTTATTTTAAGTCATAAATATTAAAACATTTTAACAAGAACAATTAAATTATTTCTTTCTTATTTCTCTCTTTTTAGTTCAATTTAAATAAAAGCATTTTTTTAAAAATCTTTTTTTTATTTTATTTTTATTTTAAGCTTTTTAGTCTTTTAGTCTTATCAAAAATCATCAATATGATAAAGTACCACATTAGCTTGGCCTGTATTGATTTGGTTCAATTGAAAAATTATTCATTATCATAAAAAAATGACTCGTAAATATCAAAATTCAAAACTATAGTTAATAGGGCCTTATTTGCGTGAGGCTTCAAATAAAGTACCACATTAGTTTGGTCTATTTTGATCAAAACCACCATATAGTGGCGTCATCAAAAATGACTCTTAAGTATTACATTTCACACCTCTAGCCCATCGGGAAGTCTTTTGAAATTACATTAATTCGCGAAGGGTTTCAAATAAAGTACCACATTAGTTTGGTCTATTTTGATCAAAACCACCATATAGTGGCGTCATCAAAAATGACTCTTAAGTATTACATTTCACACCTCTAGCCCATCGGGAAGTCTTTTGAAATTACATTAATTCGCGAAGGGTTTCAAATAAAGTACCACATTAGTTTGGTCTATTTTGATCAAAACCACCATATAGTGGCGTCATCAAAAATGACTCTTAAGTATTACATTTCACACCTCTAGCCCATCGGGAAGTCTTTTGAAATTACATTAATTCGCGAAGGGTTTCAAATAAAGTACCACATTAGTTTGGTCTATTTTGATCAAAACCACCATATAGTGGCGTCATCAAAAATGACTCTTAAGTATTACATTTCACACCTCTAGCCCATCGGGAAGTCTTTTGAAATTACATTAATTCGCGAAGGGTTTCAAATAAAGTACCACATTAGTTTGGTCTATTTTGGTAAAACCAAACTCACAATTTGCGTCATCAAAAATGACTTTTAAATATCAAATTTCACACCTCTAGCTCATCGGGAAGTGTCCTTAACAAAGCCATAAAGTTGGTGACCTTGAAAGAGTAAGTTAAATAAAAGCATTTAAAAAAAACTTTTATTTCTCATTTCAACGTTTCGGAGGTTAAACGCCATTCTCAGGACAGAAGTTATTTCTTGCCTCCCCCTGATGATGGGGCCGATAATAATTGAGAGGAGTTGTGGGGTGATTTTGATTATCCGCCCAATCGGATGAGGAAGATATAAATAACTTTAGCCCTGAATGACTTTTAACCCCCGAAACGTTGATGTAGAAAGTTACAATATTTTGGATAATATTTTATAATTTCGAACGTTCTTATTGATTCCATTTCCAAGAGAGATCGAAATCAGGGGTTGGGGGGGGGGCAAAAACCATTCGTCATCGTCTCAAAACTTTGCCTGTCGTTTGAATTGGCGTCAGAGGACTCCCCGTCTGCGAGGGGGGGGGAGCTCATCTCATTTGGTCCAGATGGATGGCTGAGTGACAGATTGTGGCGATGGGGACCAATTTACGACAATTGGGGATTCGCGAGAAGCGAATGAGTCGTCTCTCTCTCTCGCTATGATGTCACAGGGACACACAAAAAACGCACTTGCCGTCCAAATAAACAGTTGCCTTGACGGAGAGGAGGCCAGTATAAAAACTGATTTCAATATCAAGATCGAAATCAAATATCAGTTGAATGAATTTGACATCTGGAAAAATTTTCTAACATTTAAGTTTTCCGGGGCTTATTTACGTAAACATAAACAAATGGGTTTATCCAAAGGAGAGAGAGAATCTGGCCGACCTTCCTAAATACGTGAAATTAATAAATATGCAAAATCTAATCGAGAAATCTTTCTTTTTCCTATAGAAGCCTTTTAATATTAATTATTCTTTTAAATATTTTTTAAAGTCCTTAAGGGCCAGTTGCTTCACTTCTAATTAATTAGCTACCCCTCGGATAAGATTTTGGAGTATTTTCGGTTTTAATTAAGCCAATCATATGATTAAATAAGACCCAAAATAGTAGTTAACTAGCACGTTCTGTATAAGGGGTGAAATTAGAAACACAGCCTTTGTTCTTTTAATTTTTGTTAAAAAAATTAATTAATTTTAATTTTTAAGCCTTTATTAAGTTGCTAACTTCACAATACCCTCCTCAGATAGCTAATTATATGTGAAAAAATTCATTTTTTAACTCCAAGGTTAACCGAGTTCTTGTTTAGTATATCGATGATTTGCGATCGGTCGGATAAGTTTGCTAGTGAAGCAACCGGCCCTAAGACTCTATTCCATTTCATTATTCAAGGTCAAATTAACGGGCAACTGAATAGTTATACACGATTGGTTCACTGAATATTTTTTTTTTTTAACACTCACACTCACACCCACATACACACAGTCTTTTCGGCAACTTACTATCGGTTCACTGAATTAAAAAAATATATAAATTATATTATTATTAATAATATAAAATAAATAAAGAGATAGACGCTTTGCGAGTTGCCTAAACGAAGGCCATGGACCACTCTCTACTCTATCCGTAGAATATTAATTGCCTCCCACATCAAGTTGAGTACACCTGAAATGTAAATATTCCTCGAAGCGGTTCTTTTTCTAGTGAACGCTATAATAATAAAAAAAAAAAAAACATTTTTGCATTCATTATTGTTAATAGAGTTCTTTAAATTTGAATGATGACTGCAAGTTGAAATTTGATCTTGGCCGAAAATTTTGACTTTTTTTTTTTAATGCTGCTCTGTGACCAGCTTTCTGGTTGTATGACTAGGAGCTGTGAGATGAGCTACTTAGCAGTTGCAAAACGAAGAGAGCACGCATTCGTAAACAGTCATAAATAAGTTAAGAGAAACTGTAGACATTTTAAAAATATGAAAACCCTGAAAACTTTGTACTTCTCCTTAATAAGGTCTCAACTAGAGTTTGTTCCCTTGATTTGGGATCCTATCTTTGCCGCTCAAATCGGTATGATTGAGAGAGTGCAGAAAGTTTTTCTTAAATACTTATTTTTTGTGAAGTTTGGCCTTCCTGCTGTGCATGTCCCTTATGAACAACTTCTCGAAATGTTCGAGATTAATAGTTTATCTGAGAGGAGGAGTGACTCCATTTATAAGAACTTGTGCGACCTTTTGGGCGACCGCTGGGATTGTAGCGAATTGCTAGCTAAAATAGGCTTCAGAGTCCCAGCGTTCGCTCTGAGGTCGGGGTCACTCTTCTATCTCAGATCTAGTAGGACAAGAATGGGGGAAAGATCTCCCATTTTTAAAATGATTTCTGAGTATGCAGTGAGAGAGACTAATATGTAGGCTTTTATGATGAGTGTGTGAATACATATGTATTATGCATATTTTATATTTCCTATGTATTTTTCTTTGTATTTGATATATGTATACATATATATATATATATTAATATATATGTGTTTTTTTGTATGTTTTGCGTTCCCATGTAACTGGACAGAATGTCTGTATGGGATCATCGTTGTAAATAAATAAATAAATAGATCCTTTAGTGCTGTGCCCAGTCGGTACCCTCACTTGAACTGAAGATCCTTCCTTAACATCTTAACACTTGCTTTGCAACAAGAAATATTCCAATTTGGCAGGCGCGGCCCCTGGTGTTTTTATAAAATTAATTCTTTGTTCTTTTTTTCCTTGTCCATTTCCATTTATAAATAAAAGAAATCTTGATGCTTAAGAGAGAATCATCATTTCGCTTTATTTATTAAAAATTTCTTTTAAGAAACAACAATAATAACACCTTAAAGTATCAAATAATTCTGGGCCATCTGTGCAAAATTTTCTATACTATAAATTGGATAAACACTCTGAAATGAGTCATTTAGTTGTTTCACACCGCAAGTCAATTAGCCATCTTGTTGTTTATAAAAATCTTTGCTTATACACTGACACTGACTGCACTCATATATATTTGTATTTTTTTTTCCTTTTCTTTTAACGAGAATTCTAATTATAATCTTTCCTTGATTTTATATAATTGCTGGATGATCCACTTGTCTGGAGCCGAATGTCATTTACACACACACACACACACACACACACACTCACACACACGACAAAGTGAGGAAAAATAAATAGGTACACGCTGTTTGTAAAGTTTAGATATTTTTTTAAATCAATTTGAATTATTCAGTTAGGGAAGAGGCTTTTTTAGTCTATACAAAAAAATCTGGTGTGACTGGTCGCACAGCACACAACTTTCTCTTACCCTCCGGCAAGAGAAAGTTGTGTTCTGTGCTTGTCACACCACTTTTTTTGTGTTGAGATATATTTAGTTTCCAAAATATATTTGAATTCAAGATGTAAAATTTATAAACAGAAAAAATTTTATTTTGTTACCATGGCGACCGTCTTTCCTATAAAGTACAAGAGTAAAGTGGTCTTCAAAAGATTTCAAGGTCAAAATGAGAATATACAGCATCTAAAAAATAATTCATTTTTGAATTCATTTTTGAATTTTAATCAAAATCGTTGGAGCAAATTTTGAGAAAATCGAAAAAATATGAAAAAGTACATCAGTAAAGTACTAGTATTTTTTGGCCGATTTTGATTAAAAGCTTATTTGCACGGAGGTGTTTAACTTAAACATAAAATTTCTACCTCCTAGCTCAATTCCTGCATGCTTTAAATTGAACACAAAGACAGACAGACAGACGGACAAACAGACAGACCATGTCCCGAAAACCACTTTTTTTGGATTAAAGGGACCTCAAAACGTGGATATCCATCCAAATCTCGACATCGAATTTTTCACATGAATCCAATACTTTCTCTCTATATATAGGCTACATACACATATAGAGGTAAGAGAAAGTAATAAATATGTACATGAATAATGTATTGGATAACCAATGATTGTACCCTGACCAGTAAATGGTTTATGCTGTTGGGCATGGAATTAAATAAATAAAAAAATACACCGCAACGACTTGAGAGATATTTTCAAAAAATTAACTCTCTCTTCCCATTAAGCTCCCCCCCCCCTCCCCACCGAAGGAAATTTTTTTTATATTGTTCACCATTTCTAAAGGAACAAATGTGCCAAGTTTCAACACTTGGGAAAATTTTTCCACGCAAAGGAATTTTTGGCCTGCTTTTTCTGGATTGTAGATCTAGTAATTATTCTAATGATATTTCGAGTTTTCTTTTCTTATTCGAATTTCATACGCCATTAGTAAGTAGGAGCTCCCACCTAAAAATCGAGTATGGGCTAAGCATTCCCTCCTTGCCAGTCTTGTTCATTCCTTTTCCTGTTGGTTGCATCTTTTTACTTTTTTTTTCCTACACTGATCTCAAATAAAAAGAAGAATAGTTAATCGATTGTATTTGCCATACTTTTGATAATATTTGCTTGCGTCAAATTGTCGCACTCCTCATTTTATTTTATAACACAAACGTTTGTGCTATACTTAAGCGTTTAAGTATACATAAAAGTTTCTGGGAAGTCCTTCTTTATATCCTAGAAATCTTGTCTTTATCAGATGCTAACAAAATATTTACATCAGTGATTTTTTCGAAACTGACGTCCTTTACTAATCAGTATTTGATTTAAGATTATACATTGAGGAGGGGCTTTATACAAATAAGATTATTAATAAAATATAATGAAAAAAAATCACAAAACTTTCTTTTACACCAATTTTAATTTTCGCAGAGACAGATGGTATAATTAATTTTGCTTCAGGGGGGGGATAATTCACCTAACTGGATTTAACACCTATTCGGTTAAACGAATTCTCCAGAATTAATTTTTCCTTCTATATATTTTAATATATACCGAGGTTGAAATTTTATATTTATGTTAAGCACCCCCCTGGGACGTGACACGAAGCATTTGAACCAAATCGACCAAAGAGTAGGCTACTAGTACTTTACTGATGCACTTTTTCAGTTTTTTTCTATTTTTTCAAAATTTTACCTAACGATTTTGATTAAAATTTAAAAATCAATTCTCATTTCCTCTCAAAATTGTTTGAAGCACACTTCAGGCCTACTCCTGTTCTTCACATACTTCATATCCCGACAGCCCCGGGGCCCTATTTGGTGTTTATTACTTAGCAAGGCGAGTTTTCTTTCTCCCGGAAAGCATATTTCCTTCTATAATCTATAATGTCTTGTAACTATTATTTATTTATTTAGGTCATTTTTTTTATTGAATTCTTTCCACCTGTGATACGAATCATTTAATTTATTATCTTTAAAATGATTAAGAATTTCAAGATTTGTATTTAATTTTCAAAGAAATCAATCAGAAATAAATGATTTTTTTTTGTCTAATGCAATAAATTATTTTACCTGTTATTTTGTAATCTTTTGAAATAATGAGTGGATAAACCTGAGCAAGTGATAAGATAATTCTTGAATATTTATTAGTTGTAAAAACATAAATTATGAATAGAAAAGGTTTTTTTTTTTTAAATCATTATCATAAAATCTATAAAAATCTCGCACAGCACACAACTTTCTCTTACCTTCGGGAATTGAAGTTGTGTTCCGTGCTTGTCACACCAGATTTTCTGTGAGGTCATATAATATTTAGTTTCCAACAGTATATCAGAATTCAAGACGTAAAATCCATAAACAGGAAAATTGTTATATTTTGTTACCATGGCAACTTTCCTATGAGGCAGGTTTCAAATGTAAAGTATGCTTCAAACATTTTTGAGCGCAAAATGAGAATATACATTTTAAAGAAATATATAAAAAAAAAAATTGATTTATGAATTTTAATCAAAATCGTTAGAAATATACATTAGTTAGGCCTAAGTATATAATACTCTTTGGCCGATATTATTTAAAAGCTTCGTGATTCGTGCCCAGTGGGGTACCACTATTAAATAGCCTCCTAAATATTCCTTCTGGAGATATTTTATTCACACACACGTTTCTATATCATCATATCAGAGTTGTGGTAATGCCATTATTTCGATTTAATTCCAATTAATGAAGTTTTATTAGAATATATTTGCTACTTGCTTAGTCTGAGAGTTCAAATGTAGACCTATATGACCCCCAATCGTTAATATTTAAACATCATTCTTTTTTAACAAACTTCCCTTTTCTTTTTCAGTTATTTACAAGAAGCTAAAGAAAAGCAGGAGATCGTCTCTTTCTCTCCGCAAACTACAGAATGTGAGTAATAAACAAATTTATTTATTATGCATTTTATGCAAATGTACACCTTCTCTTATGCCTATAAATACTACACAGCTCAGCAGAACGCAGCTGCCCATTGAGTTGCTCAGCTCCCTTTATTTTAATGCCTATTTGTAAATTCTTTCATTTTTAAAGCGATTTAAATACGGTCGGCACCAATACCTTTTTTTAGTGAAATTAAAAAGAGAATTATGGAATAACTTATACTGACACGTTGCGGTTACTCTGAGTGGATTGAGGACTAGCTATCATGGGTGATAATACTGAGGTAGCTTCCCGTCTTCTGCTTCATCTCAAATAGAGTAGGATAATTTTTTGCCCAGAGGTGTATTTGAACTCGCCTTGTCTTCTTTATAAGCTTAACTGCTTTATCCCCTCGGCTAATCGCCTCCTCAATATACCAGGTTTAGATATTTGAAAATACGTTTTATCAGTGGGCGTTCAACAGCTTTCTTCATTTGGACTACCCATCCAAATGTTGCTCGCCCCTTGGCATCGTTTATCTTTTCTGCCAAACTCAACATTAAAAAGTAAAAAAGGTGATGAGGGGGTACCAGAAGCGTGAGCTTTCAGATAAGAACATAATTTTTTATGGAATTTCTCATACAATGGTCTAATTTTTATTTTAAGGCCCTTTAAGCAGTTTAAATTTTTTTTTTTAATTTTTACTTTCTCTTACCTATGTATATATGTAATATATATATAGAGAGAAAGTATTGGATTCATGTCAAAAATTCGATGTCGAGATTTTGATGGATCTTCACGTTTTGAGGTCCCCTGAATCCAAAAAAGTGGTTTTCGCGACATGGTCTGTCTGTGTGTGTGTGTGTCTGTGTGTCTGTCTGTGTGTCTGTGAACAAAATATCTCAAGAACGAAAAGAGCTAGGAGGTTGAAATTTTATATTTAAGTTAGGCACCCTCATGGGACGTGACACGAAGCTTTTGAACAAAATCGGCCCAAAAGTACTAGTACTTTACTGATGTAGTTTTTCAGTTTTTTTCGATTTTCTCAAAATTTGCTCCAACGATTTTTTTTAAAATTCAAAAATCAATTATTTTTTATATTCTCTTTAAAATGTATATTCTCATTTTGTGATTGAAATCTTCTGAAGACCACTTTACTCTTGTACTCCATAGAAAAGATAGGAGAAATGGTTGCCATGGTAACAAAATATAAATATTTTTCCACACTTATAAATTTTACATCTTGAAAATCGAATGTACCCTACTGTCGGAAACTAAATACATGTCGACACAAAAAATCTGGTGTGACAAGCACAGTACACAACTTTCGATTACCGAAGGTAAGAGAAAGTTGTGTGCTGTGCGCCAGTCACACCAGAT
>JAKCPI010024184.1:0-16997 GCA_023213315.1 Euborellia annulipes | reverse complement strand
TGTAAAACGCAGACTAATGTTCTCAGTTATATTGAAAAACATATGAATTTAAAAAAATTGTGGAATTAAATAATATACATTCCCCCACTCACCTCACACGTCACAATGCTTTCATTATCTAATCAGATTCAGGCATTCTTATTTAACCCATTTGGTACATCCAAATAGTTAAATACCTAGTTAATAGATATTATAAACAATAACGGATATCGTATAAAGTCTTAAATGGCCTAAGTTGCCGAAAAGACTGTGTGAATGTGTGTGGAGTGTGAGTGCGAATGGGGAAAAAGTGTGAATGTTTTTAATAAAAAAAAATAAATAAATAAATATTAGACTTTATTTAAAATCGGAAATTTAATGAGCTCTGGTGAGCGATAATGCCTTTTACTTTCTCTTAGCCTATATATGAAATATAAGAGAGAGAGAAAGTATTGCGATCATGTCAAAAATTCGATGTCGAGATTTTGAATGGATGTACATGTTTGAGTCCCCTGAGTCCAAAGAAGTGGGTCCCATAAATTGGTCTGTGTGTGTGTATGTATGTATGTATGTGTGTCTGTATGTGTGGACAGATTTTTAGCATGAAGGAATTGAGCTACCGGATTGAAATTTTATATTTAAGCTTAGGCACATTGCCTCACGCTCAAAATAGGCTTTTGAACAAAATCGGCCAAAAAGTACTAGTTACTTTACTGATGTACTTTTCAGTTTTTTCGATTTTCTCAAAATTCCCTCCAAGGATTTTTTTAAAATTCAAAAATCAATTATTTTTTAGATGCTCTTTAAAATGTATATTCTCATTTTGCCGTTGAAGTCTTCTGGAGACCACTTTATTTTAACAGTTTCGACATATGAACCATCACTTCGGACCTGAAAAATTCAGACATTATACTGATATTCATACAAACTAAAATCTGGTGTGACTGGCGCACAGCACACAACTTTCTCTTACCTTCAGTAGTAGAAAGTTGTGTTCTGTGCTTGTCACACCAGATTTTTGTGTCGACTTATATTTAGTTACCGACAGTAGGGTACATTTGAATTCAAGATGTAAAATTTATAAACATGGAAAAATATTTATATTTTGTTACCATGGCAACCATTTCTCCTATCCGTTCTATGAAGTACAAGATTAAAGTGTGCTTCATAAGATTTCTCAATGGCAAAATGAGGAATATACATTTTAAAGATAATCTAAAAAAATAAATTGATTTTTGAATTTAAAAAAAAATCGTTGGAGCGAATTTTGAGAAAATCAAAAAAACTGAAAAAGTACATCAGTAAAGTTCGAGTACTCTTTGGCCGATTTTGATTAAAGGCTTATTTTCACCCCTTTGGGGTGCGCCTATCTTAAATATAAAATTTCAACCTCGTAGCTCTAACAAAGACACGACACCGCTTTTGAGAGAAATTAGTAAAATTAAGTTGGAAAAAGATTAAAAATCTCACGAAAGCTGTCTGTCGTACGCGAGAGACGTATAGAATTCGCCTCAAACACTGTCCATCGAAAATTCTGTTCGATCTGGTCAATCACTGCCACCTCCGCCAAATGAATCAATTTTAAAGAATATCAAATACTTTTTCAAATTTCTCTCGCGTGTTAGAACCTCTCTTTTTTAATATCTCCCCCCCTCCAGCCCTGAAATTGGGGGCTTTTTAGATCTAAAGCTTGAGGGTTCGCATCCCATCTCATGCGACAAAAATTTATATCAAAATTGAATTGGCTACCAATCAAGTGAAATAAATAGAGTCGGGATCTAAATGGCCTCAGATGCCGAAAAAAGACCTTAAACAAATAAAAAAAATGCTATTTAGGTCCCGTTCCTATTTATTTCATTTGATTGCCGCGTAGGCAATAAACACAAAATCTCTCGCTCGACATATATAATTATATAATAAAGGAATTAAAATTTCACGAACACAAAGAGATCTTATGTGGCGTATTGCCATCTAGCAAGACCGTTTAGAAGTATGTCGCCTGCTAGGTAGGCAAGGTGATACGACACGACTTCACTTAGGCTAATCTCGATTTCGATAGAGCTATGAAATATTTAGTTGATTTTTGCGGCCCTAGCAGGCGTTTTAATTCCAAATGAGCTTGCTAGATGGTAAACACACAATTAGATTCTAGCGGGGGCTCCGGGGCAACGGAGTGATCCAGGGTGGCGGAGCTAGTCTTAAAAATCCCTGAGTCCAAAAAGGTGGGTCCCGCAAAATGGTCTGTGTGTGTTCAATGTAAAGCAGGAATTGAGCTACGACTTTGAAATTTTATATTTGAGTTTAAGAACCCCCCCCCCCCCATGGCACGTTAAACGAAGTTTTTTGAACAAAGTCGGCCAAAGAATACTACTGAAGTACTTTTTCAGTTTTTTTTTTTAAAATTGGCTCTAACAATTTTGATTAAAATTCACGATTTTTTGCCGTTTAATCTCATGATGCCTTCTAAATTGTTTGAAGCACACTTCACTCTTGTACTTTATAGGAAAGAATAGGAGCCAAGGTAACAAAATAGAATTATTTTTCTATGTTTATAAATTTTACATCTTGTATTAAAAATGTCGACTCAAAAAATCTGGTGTGACAAGCGCAGAGCACATCTTTCAATTACCGAAGGTCAAAAGACAATGAAATAGCTCTGAAAGAAAGGCTCTGAACATCCCCTTTTTGGAATTCATTATCAAATTCCCTGGCGCCAAAGAGAATAGAAATGTTCATCCCTTTTCTATTGATAAATTCCATCTGAATGATAATAATAACAAATTGGCAGCATCTGCTTCGAAATAAATCAACCTCTTAGCTTTAGAAACAAAATAACCTTCTTTCTATATATTAACCTAGAATGATCGCGCTGAGAGGCGTTTGATGTGGACCCGGTCGGATATTTTTTCCCATTTCCACAAAATGATTGGTCTCTTTATAAGTTAATGAAAGCCCAAGAGAGAGAGAGAGAGAGAGAGAGAGAGAGAGCCAATAAAAGGTACCTTGTATTTACTTAACGAGCCGCAGCCCTGGGCGCGTGCTCTCTCTAAGGGAGTTAGTTTCTCAGGGTTTTTTTTTTTTTTTAGAGGGCGCAAAAAGAGCCCAAGGGCCTTAAGGCGCCCTTTGCTTTGCGTGGGCGTGGAGAACGCCTCCATTTAACCGGGGCGTAATTATGTTTGCTTTTCCAGAGGGAGCCAGAAGAAGGCCTATCTGGGAGCAATCTCAAAAAAATCGAAAGCGTATAATCATCTTTGTAGACTCTGAAGATGCCGCTCTGAAATTGTTTTATAAACATTTACATATTTCTGAGGTTAGCATCGATAAAAAAAAAAAAGAAAAAGAAAAGAAAAAACGTCATCTAGAATATTTAAGTAAAAGCCCGCTTTTATCGATATTTTGTTAGATGATAGTGAATTTTTAAACATTCTGAGACCCCGGACTGTGAAGAGGGGGGGGGGGGGTATAAAATTACAACTGAAAGAAGTGAATTTCCACCACTTTTTTAAGGAAAGCAAACTTCTTCTAAATCCCAAATGGGACTTTAAAACTAGGGTCGGACCGAAACAAGATTTTCAGCCGAAACCGAAACCGAATATTCGGCCTCAACCTTAGTTTCGGCCGAAACAGTAACCGAAACCGAAACTTGTATTTCCTATAAAAAAAATTTATATTTTTTTTTTTGAAATTTTTTTACCCTCCGTGAAAATCATTTTTTAGGGAGACAAAATTTTTTTTCCTCTAAGTGCAAATCATTTGATCTTTTTTTTACGACTCAAGTTTCGGCCGGCCGAAGTTTCGGCTACTTTTTGGCCGAAACCGAAACTATGGCCGAAACCGTAACCGAAACCGAATATTCGGTCGGTTCCTATTTAAAACCTTTTTGAATAAGAAATTTCCCTCTCAATTTCAAGAAATTTTTTAATTACTGACGTTTCGGGTAAATATCGTTCACCTATTCAGGACTTAAATTTATCCAAAAAAAATCAGGTGGTATTTTTATATAAATAACAAAAATATAATTTAAAGTGAAATGCAGTAGGCTTAAAAAAAAATTAAAAGTGTATGTATTATTAATGTATTAGGCCTATGTATATTTTTCGAGTTCTATATATTTGCATAAGATATTAGTATTCAAAATAGCTCGATTCGGACTTAACTAGTGAGCCAATAAAAAACACTCGGTCTTGGAAAATATTTATATTCTTTTACCATTGCTTCCTATGAAGTACAAAAGTAAAATGGGCTTCAAAATATTTCGAGGGCAAAATGAGAATATACATTTTAAAGAGGATCTAAAAAATAATTGATTTTTCAATTTTAATCAAAATTTGGTGTCTCAAGCCCAGAACACAACTTTCAATTAGTCGAAGGTAAGAGAAAGTTGTGTGCGGTGCGACCAGTCACACCAGGTTTTTTATATATAAAATTTCATAAAAGAGAGAGATGACGCAACTCACTAAAGTCTTGAGATCTCGCAAAATGAAAAATGTTCCTTCGTTGAGTTAGCCAAGCAAGCATTTTGTTCCATTTGGCCAAAGAACGCAATCAAAGATATCAATCAATCAGATCGTTCGTTGAACAAACAAAACATAAATCGGCAAAAGGAATTTAATCAAAATCAATCCATCTTATCTCTCAAGTGTTAATTATATTCTAGATAGGGATTCACATTTGGATGGAATTCAAGCGAATCGAATGCATCTTTCGTCTTAAGCGACGACGATTGCATTGTCTTCGGGAAGGGAATTCCTTAAGATGACGCATTTCTTTATAATTATAGGAAGGGAACAATCTTCTTACATTAATTATAAGAAAATTGTTTAGTGAAAATTATGTTTCATCTTTTTCTTTTTTTTACTAGGCTACATGCTATTTATTTTTTACCGAATGGAATATATGAATTTAAGCCTAATTAACGTTTTCCCAAAAGAAAAAAATGTTATTTTTTAGAAATGGATAATTACTATATGGAATATTTTTTTAAGGAAATAGTTTATATAAAAGAGAAACTAATTTATTAATTTATTATTAGATTTCCTTTATAATTATAGTTATATCTAGTCTAAGAAAGTTTCATATTTGGTATCATAATAGAGGGTTTCTAATCGTGGCATTAAATAATCTTTTACCCTTATTTGAAGCTAATATTGCCTATTTGTATTAAAATTGAGTAAAAACAATCGGGTACGATAGCACAGCACATCATACTCCTTTTGGTTTTCAAAGGTAAGAGAAAGTTGTGTGATATGCGATCAGTCAACCAGATAGATACATGCACACTTGAATTGTCTCATAAGATGACGATGCTCCAATCGTTGGGCAAAGAATGAGTGAGGAGATCTGTGCAAGATTCATTTATTACCAAAAGACCTCTTACAATCATTTACCTTTTGCACATTCGACATTCACCCACCCACTAGCTTGAGAAACAAGCTTCCTAAACAAGGGGCTCTGAAATGGGAAAGAACTATCTGTATTAATAACATCCTATGTCAAAAAATATTCTAAATATTAAGGCCAAATTTATATTATTAAGAATTTTGAAAATCCTAGTTCTATCTCACTCTACGCTCACGTAAATGTTCATACAGACTTTTGATGTAGCTGCTACACTCAGCATCATCTGTAGTGACTGCCTCGATTACTCAGCTCACCTCGATCAGGTCTTCTTTTCAACTAAGTATCGCATCATCCTCTGGGCAGACTGCTCTATGGAGTCGATCCTCGAAGGCGATTAGTCGATATCTAAAATACAAAAGAAAAAATACAAACAACAAATTTATAAACTTCTACTTATGTAAAAGTTTTTTATTGCAATATTATTTAACGAATGTGATGAAATTTTTTAGATCTCAATAAATAAAATGAAGAGATGTTCGGTTTAAAAGTTTGTATGGGTTTCACATTGAAAATAACAAAAAAAAAAAAACAAATTTTATGGCGAAATTTTGTTAGGAATTTTCCAACTAGTATATGATGGTACTCCCTCTATCCGAAAATATGCTATACATTTGCGAAAAATTCAAATAAAACTACCTGTATTATTAAAAATAAAAAGAAATATAAAATTCATTTTATTACGAATAAAGAATTACAGTAATTACAGTAGCCCATATACATATGTTGATCTATGAAGTAATTATAACCGAATATTTGGACAAAGTGTATAGAGCTCAAAGGAGAGTACGTTGAAAAATAAAATAAATTTTTATCCATAATAGCGGAGTGTCCGTCTGTCTGTCTGTCTGTCTGTCACGTTCTGTTTGATGAACTTCCCATTGGAATTTTGAAACAAAATTTTGCAGTCTTATAGAGGACGTTATGGGGAGTCCGGGAAAAATACTCGGGTCCCGAAATTCCTATAACTTTTTGAGTTATTAATTCCTAAAGTTACGATTTTTCCCATAAGAGAAGTGTATAGAGAAAAATTAATGTATTCTTTGCATTTATGTATTCTAGAAGATTATCTAGGCCTGGTAAGGCGTAATTACGAAATGAAGAAGAATTGCTTAATTTGTAGATAATGTTTAAGAGCGATGACCATGCCAGATGATGACTTGTGTGATTTAATTGATAAAAATATCGCAATTAATAAGCAAGAAGGAATTCAGGTGAGAGAGAGAGAGAGAGAGATAAATAATTAGCGTTATCTATCTTGATTATCATCCTGTCTCCCTTATCAATTGTTGTTTGCATTTGGAATGAAATCGTCAGAAAGGAATGCACTTTTCAACTCAAATTCCAGGTGCATTTCTCAAATGCACATTTCAAGTGCTGAGAGAGATAATAAATAATTAACAATATAATAAACGAATTAGTAGAGGATAAGGTCTAAATACGGACTAGTAATTATATTTTCTCGCTTTATCTTTATAAAACCTATCACAAATCAAACCAAACTTTGGAATGTTTTCTATTAGATTACATCGCTATTTTGTCCTAATCTTTAACAATTTTTTTTTTATGTTTTTGAAATTGAAGTGGAAAAGAAAGAGGTTCCTCACAAGACATACAAACAGCGTGCAGTTTGCGTTGACTAGCATGAACATCAAAATCCATTGAATCATCGCAACATGGTCTGTCTGTTTGCCTTTGACCGATTTTAACTGTTAAGCATGAACGAATTGAGCATTGAGCCTATTTTCTCAAAATTCGCTCTAACTATTTTTTAAATGCTCTTTAAAATGTATATGCTCATTTTGCCCTCAAAATTATTTGAAGGACACTTTACTCTTGTATTTCGTGGAAAGAATAGGAGAAATGGTTGTCATGGTAACAAAATATAAATATTTTCCCATGTTTATAAATTTTACATCTCCGACTTATAATAAATCGGCCCTCGGGGTTTGGCTTAGAGGTTAGCGTGCTAACCTCGTATACCAAAAGTCGCGGGTTTGGATCCCAGGCAGTCCGATGATTTTATTTAAGCCATTTGGATACCAAATGGCTTAAATAAGAATGGCTGGACCCCAAATAATATATATTCATAACGGTTATCGTCAAAGTCTTAAATGGCCTAAGTTGCCGAAAAGACTGTGTGAATGGGTGTGTGAGTGTGAGTGTGAATGAGAAAAAAGTGTGAATGTTTTTTTTTTATATATATAATAAATCGGCGGAAAATAAATATATCTTGACACAAAAAATCGGTTGTGACAAGCACAGAACACATCTTTCGATTACCGAAGGTAAGAGAAAGTTGTGTGCTCTGCGACCTGTCACACCAGATTTTTTTATTTGATTAAGGTCTTTTTCGGCATATGAGGTCATTTAGGAGCGGCGTGCCTCCTACTTATTTTAATTGATTGGTATCCATTTCAATTGAAATAAATTTCTAGCCTGGAACGGGATGCGAACCCTTGATCTTTGGCACCAGAAGCGAATGTTCTACCTCTGGACCATAGACCAAGGGTAGCCTCTTTGTTAGTTTCGTATTTAATCCAAAAGAAAAGTTGAAATTAAATCTCCCAATATCAATGGTACTCGTAATTAATAATTGTATATTGGTTTTGTTCATTGTTTTTACGTATCTATTTATTAAATTTGTTAATTACTTTCTCTTACCTATGTATATATGTAATATACCGGGTGGGCCAATAGTGCGTGGACGGAAGATTGTGGGCATATTAACGGTCATTTTTAAAATTTGTTGATCGCACATAATGTGGGGCCTTTAGGGCTACAAATTAAAAATATTTTTGTTCCAATTGCACCTCATATACAGGGTGGTCCATATCAAAGTTATGTTTTTTTAAATGGAACGCCCTGTATATTATTGCATATTTGGATTCTACGGCCAATTTTAGTATGAGTTTATGTCATGCAATGTATTCCAAACCAAACCGTTTAGCCGCAAATCGGGCTTTAGTGAAAAAACTGCTGTTTAAAGACATTTTCGAATATTTAGCTTAATTTGTCCATTTATTACAATTTTGTTTTGCGTTTGAATTTTTTTTTCAATTATTTTGTCTATAATAAAATTTTTTTTTTTTTCGTTATCAGATATTTTGGAATAAAAAGAAAACTACCAAAGATAGATATAGACAACCTTATATCAGCTGAAAGATAATTGAATTTCACGTCCCATGGCATAAAAAAAGTAGCATGTTCCATTTGAAAAAATGAAGTTATCCATGATTGAAATTTTCCAAATTGGGATAGCCATATCTCCCAACACAAGAATAATTCCGGGTTACCCATCTGGCCTACATTAGTACATTTCAATGTTAGTAAAATCACAAAAGAACAGTTCCCTAAGTTTTATGGTTCGCGTGATATTCAATTTTTTCCAGACAGCAGTTTTTCACTAAAGCCCGATTTGCGGCTAAACGGTTTGGTTTGGAATACATTGCATGACAGAAACTCATACTAAAATTGGCCGTAGAATCCAAATATGCAATAATATACAGGGCGTTCCATTTAAAAAAACATAACTTTGATATGGACCACCCTGTATATGAGGTGCAATTGGAACAAAAATATTTTTAATTTGTAGCCCTAAAGGCCCCACATTATGTGCGATCAACAAATTTTAAAAATGTCCATTAATAAGCCCACAATCTTCCGTCCACGCACTATTGGCCCACCCGGTATATATAGAGAGAAAGTATTGGATTCATGTCAAAAATTCGATGTCGAGATTTTGATGGATCTTCACGTTTTGAGGTCCCCTGAATCCAAAAAAAGTGGTTTTCGCGACATGGTCTGTCTGTCTGTGTGTCTGTGTGTCTGTGTGTCTGTGAACAAAATATCTCAAGAACGAAAAGAGCTAGGAAGTTGAAATTTTATATTTAAGTTAGGCACCCCCCATGGGACGTGACACGAAGCTTTTGAACAAAATCGCCCAAAAAGTACTAGTACTTTACTCATTCACTTTTTCAGTTTTTTTCGATTTTCTCAAAATTTGCTCCAACGATTTTTTTTTAATTCATATATCAACTATTTTTTAGTTGCTCTTTAAAATGTATATTCTCATTTTGTGATTGAAATCTTCTGAAGACCACTTTACTCTTGTACTCCATAGAAAAGATAGGAGAAATGGTTGCCATGTTATCAAAATATAAATATTCCCCATACTTATAAATTTTACATCTTGAATTCAATTGTACCCTACTGTCGGAAACTAAATACATGTCGACACAAAAAATCTGGTGTGACAAGCACAGTACGCAACTTTCGATTACCGAAGGTAAGAGAAAGTTGTGTGCTGTGCGCCAGTCACACCAGATTTTTGTTGTTTAAATTGTTGGCTATTATATGGTAAGCTGGCCAAAATGACCTGTAGGTCAAGGCCTTTGTTTAGGGGAAGGAAAAACAATCTCACAATTATAATATAATAAATTATTTTTTTATTTATATAGATAGAGAAAATAATATTATATGATCATTATAATAACAAAAAAAAGAGTATCGAAACTCTTGTCTGGGGCGAGATAAAAGGAATTGAAAGGTGATAAATTTTATTACTTCATTTTGAATTCTAGACAGAATTTTTTTTTTTAGAGCCCTTAGCCAAATGTCAGTTGGAAATTATATATTTCAAAATAACAAGCTCTGATCTGTTATAAATATAAAGAGGGTAGAGAAAGGAGGCGCCTGGCGCCTGGCGCCTAGGCATCCAATCCACCAGGCGCAATAATCCTCAACTAATCTAGGGGTAGATGGCTGTGTGGTCGCCACACGCCACGAAGGTGTTGGGTGTGAAGGAATACCTCGGAGAGATCCCAAGGCACACAGGTAGCGATGAAAAAAGGGACCAAGGGCCCTCTCTCTGTTCCCTTTCTTTGTCCCTTCACTTCATTCACCGCGCCGCCTAAACGGAACAACATTGCAAATCATAGCTATTACAGTTATATTTCAAACAACGAAAATGTGTGCCATAATATTTCTCAAGGGCCTGTTTAAGGGTGAGTTAAACAAATAAAGACCTAAAAGTGTAATTGGGATCTGACAAAAGGTGAGTGAGAGTGGAGGGGAAAAAAAAAAACATTTTAATTTTAGAATGACGGCGAAATTTTTATTATACTCAAGACTTGTACTTTCAAGCTATAAATAAATATTTTGTCAAAAAATAGAAAAAAAAGGTTTTATGGCTCGTATGTCGAAAATTGATCGGATCTATGTCTTTGGGTCATTGGCTTCAAGAAAATTGCCATCACTTCCTTGATAACATCCCCCCACCCTCTACGGGGGGTTAGAGTTATTGGGAAAAAAATATAATTAAAAAACTTTCAAGAAATTATTTAAATTTAACTAAAAAGAGAGAAATAATTTAATTGAATTGTACTTGTTAAAATTGCTGAATATTTATGACTTAAAATAAAAGCGTGGGGCGCTCATTGATAGCTTAAGGAATTGTCTATAGCCTCGGAATTCCCTCGAAGCGCCCACGCTTTTATTTTAAGTCATAAATATTCAACAATTTTAACAAGAACAATTCAATTATTTCTCTTTTTTAGTTCAATTTAATAAAAGTATTTTTTTTTAAATGCTTTTATTTAACTTACTCTTTCAAGGTCACCAACTTTATGGCTTTGTTAAGGACACTTCCCGATGAGCTAGAGGTGTGAAATTTGATATTTAAGAGTCATTTTTGATGACGCAAATTGTGAGTTTGGTTTTACCAAAATGGACCAAACTAATGTGGTACTTTATTTGAAACCCTTCGTGAATTAATGTAATTTTAAAAGACTTCCCGATGGGCTAGAGGTGTGAAATGTAATACTTAAGAGTCATTTTTGATGACGCCACTATATGGTGGTTTTGATCAAAATAGACCAAACTAATGTGGTACTTTATTTGAAACCCTTCGCGAATTAATGTAATTTTAAAAGACTTCCCGATGGGCTAGAGGTGTGAAATGTAATACTTAAGAGTCATTTTTGATGACGCCACTATATGGTGGTTTTGATCAAAATTGACCAAACTAATGTGGTACTTTATTTGAAACCCTTCGCGAATTAATGTAATTTCAAAAGACTTCCCGATGGGCTAGAGGTGTGAAATGTAATACTTAAGAGTCATTTTTGATGACGCCACTATATGGTGGTTTTGATCAAAATAGACCAAACTAATGTGGTACTTTATTTGAAACCCTTCGCGAATTAATGTAATTTCAAAAGACTTCCCGATGGGCTAGAGGTGTGAAATGTAATACTTAAGGGTCATTTTTGATGACGCCACTATATGGTGGTTTTGATCAAAATAGACCAAACTAATGTGGTACTTTATTTGAAGCCTCACGCAAATAAGGCCCTATTAACTATAGTTTTGAATTTTGATATTTACGAGTCATTTTTTTATGATAATGAATAATTTTTCAATTGAACCAAATCAAAATAGGCCAAACTAATGTGGTACTTTATCATATTGATGATTTTTGATAAGACTAAAAGACTAAAAAGCTTAAAATAAAAATAAAATAAAAAAAAAGATTTTTAAAAAAATGCTTTTATTTAAATTGAACTAAAAAGAGAGAAATAAGAAAGAAATAATTTAATTGTTCTTGTTAAAATTTTTTAATATTTATGACTTAAAAATAAAAGCGTGGGGCGCGAGCCTCGGAATCACTTCGAAGCGCCCCACGCTTTTATTTTAAGTCATAAATATTAAAACATTTTAACAAGAACAATTAAATTATTTCTTTCTTATTTCTCTCTTTTTAGTTCAATTTAAATAAAAGCATTTTTTTAAAAATCTTTTTTTTTTATTTTATTTAATTATATTTTTTTTTTTTATTTTAAACTTTTTAGTCTTTTTTTCTATAAATACAGTATACAATAAAAAAAAGAAAGGGAGGAAGCGTGCGGGTTCAAATAAAGTACCACCTGAGTTTGGCCTATTTTGGGATTGACCAGGAGATAAGCTCACTAAGCTTTGACCGTTATAAAATCTTTAAAACGAATTTCAAGGAAATTGAATAAAAAAATAAAAAAGTACATCAGTAAAGTACTAGTACTCGATGGGCGCAATTTGATTTGTAAAGAAGAAATAAGAAAATATTTCAAATTTGAGAGAAATCTTTAAAGGGAATTTCAAGAAAATTGGAAAAAGTACACCAGTAAAGTACTAGTACCTGAATTTTCCCAAACATGAGTGAGACCTAGCACAATTTCATATTGGGACCATAAATAGTAGTCTATATATTTAAAATTTGAAAAAAATCGCTAGAGCCGTTTTCGAGAACTGATATGCTTATATATAAACAAATGTATATTGCTCGATTAATAGTATAAGATAAGATTAGATAGATATGATTATGAACTCTTGATGCACTTTTATAATTACACGAGATTCTTCTGCCGCCTTTGCGAAACGGCAGTTTTATAACTTGCTCATTAAAAAGAAATTCATTCACAAAATATAATTGAATTTTATTAAATAATAAATATTAAATTAATAGTTTTCTTGTTAAGTTTAGTTACCTTGTTCCTTCATTTTCTAAATTTATTTAAATAAATGAAATAAAATTCAAATTTAATTTATTTAAAAAATTATTGAATAATAGTTGTGAGATTTTTATTATTTTTACTTTTCCTTTATCTTGGTATTTTTTACTTTCTCTTACCTCTATATATATGTTAATGCACAGAGAAAGTATTGGATTCATGTCAGAAAAAAAATGTATATTCTCATTTTGCTCTTGAAATCTTTTGAAGCACACTTTACTCTTGTACTTCATAGGAAAGAGAAGAGAAATGGTTGCTATGGTAACAAAATATAAATTTTCCCTTGTTTATATTTTTTATATCTTGAATTCTAATATATCGGAAAGCCCTCGGGGCATGGCGTAGAGGTTAGCGTGCTAACCTCATATACCAAAAGTCGCGGGTTCGGACCCCAGGCAGTCCGATGATTTTATTTAAGTCAATTGGATACCAAATGGCTTAAATAAGAATGCCTGGACCCCATATATGAATATTTATCAATAACGGATATCGTAAAAAGTCTTATATGGCCTGAGTTGCCGAAAAGACTGTGAATGTGTGTGTGTGTGAGTGTGAGTGTGAATGAGGAAAAAGTGTGAATGTTTTTTATAAAAAAAAAAAAAATATATATATATCGGAAATTAAATATATCTTGACACAAAAAAATCTGGTATGACAAGCACAGAAGACAACATTCGATTAGTGAAGGTAAGGGAGACTTTTATTAATGCTCTTTGGGGTCTTAAAGCCACGGGGCGCGGGTTCGGATCCCGATGAATATTTATTTAAATCATTTGGATACCAAATGATATATAAATAAATATGCCTAATATATCGTCATTAATATTATGACTATCGTCAAAGTCAATATGGTCTAACATGTCGAAAAAAAAGGTGGCTGGAACTTAAAAAAGCTAGTTAACTATTCCAAAGATATGTTTTAATTACTGGCTCTGGAGAAGAAATGCAGAAAGAGAAAGGATCCTCTTTGAAAAGACTGGCAAGGGGTGCGGGGTCGGGGGCGGAGCCTCTCGGGCTAGGGTGTGCAGCTACCAACGCCTTTCCATTGGGATATTACATTATAAATTTTCAAAAATCTTTTGGGCTTCCACATTTGGAGATTTGTGAACTTGAATAATTTTTCCTGGACTCTCACTAATGTCGTCTATAAGAAACAAATTACGGGACGTTGTTCAAACAAAGCATCATGACTCAGAGAATATTAAAAAAAAGCATTAATGGTCCAGAATCTCTGGAATGGCGGAAACGATCCCGAGGCTCAACCCGCGTCCCGGAAATTGAAAAATTAAAAACCCTAATCCGGATTCCAGGCTTTTGATGCCCTCAGCTTTTCAAATAAGTTTTATATTTAAATTTCCTCAGGGATTTACGCATCCTTTTGTTTAATCTTGGTCAAATGTGCGTTTTTTTTTTTATATGGACCTAACCAGAAAAGGAAATTAATTATTTTGATTCGCTGTAGATCATTTAAAATACAAATAATGAAGTGACACCTGTAATTTTCTTGCTTCCTGTTTAAATGATTTCTACGAATCCCTAATCGTCAATCCATTTATAAAAATGCCGATTTAATATTTATGTTTATCTATTTAAATAGACACACACACACACAAAACAACAACAACAACAACACAAATATTTCGTAAATGACACAGTGAGAACGAGGAATTGATTTTAATTAAACGTCTGGCCGTCTACAGTCACATTTTTAAGAAATATACAAATGAACTTGGGATAAAACAATTTGTTTAATAAAGAGAGGCGCCATGATATTGGCGTAGCTAGGGTATTTACCAGGTAGTTACGCCACTATGGCTAGATTCAAATACAAAATAAAACCTCAACTTCTCGTCTCTACTCCAGTTCTTTGTTCACTTTCTCTTATATATACGGAAAGTATTGGATCCATTTCAAAAATTCGATGTCGAGATTTGGATAGATATACACGTTTTGAGGTCCCCTGAGTCCAATAAAGTGGGTCTGTCCGTCTGTGAACAGAAAATATCTCAAGAACGAAAGAGCTAGGAAGGTTGAAAATTTATATTTAAGTTAGGTATCCTGCTGGCACGTAATAAGAAGCTTTTGAACAAATTAGGGCAAATAGTACTAGTACTTTATTGATGTACTTTTTCAGTTTTTTTTTAATTTACTCAAATCCGCTTTAATGATTTTGATTAAAATTCATAAATCATTTATTTTTTAGGTTCTTTAGGCTCTTTAAAATGTATATTCTCATTTTGGGCTTGAAATCTTATGAAGACCACTTTTACTCTTGTACTTTATAGGAAAGATGGGAGAAATGGAAACAAAATATAAACATTTTCCTCTGTTCCCGTTAGCGTGCTGGCCTTGTATGCCAAGGGTCGCGGGTTCGGATCCCAGGCATTTGGATACCAAATGGCTTAAATAAGTAGCGTGGGCCCTCAATAGAAAGACTAGGGCATTAATAACAAACATACGAGTATCGTTAAAAGTCTTATATGGCCTAAGTTGCGAAAAAGACTGTGTGAGTGTGAGTGTGAGGTGAGAAAAAAAGTGTGAGTGTAAAAAAAAAAATCTTGAATTCTAATATATCGACACAAAAAATCTGGCGTGACAAGCACGGAACACAACTTTCAACTAGCGAAGGTAAGAGAAAGTGATTTGAATTCCTTCTCAAAGTCGTTGCCACCAATTTTTTTAAAAAAATAACATTTTAATAATATTATTAGCAGTTTTTTTTTTTTTTCGAAAAGGGAAGGGGAATGGCAAATAAAGGAAGTAATAAATTTTTACTTTTTTTTTTTTCTTTTTAATCAATAAATTCATTCCAAAATTTTTTTTCTCACCGGCTTTAATAATGATTCTGTTGAAATTTTAAAACCGCAAAAAGAAATTTATTATTAGTAGGCGCCAATAATTGCAAGTGTACATTTTTAGCTCCTAGTTTGCGGTCTGTCTTTCCCAAATTGCTGCTGCTCTCCTTTTTCTGAAAATAGCGCCAACTTCTTCTATGTTATTTGTTTTTTCGCAGGCCAATTATCTTTCTGTGTGGGTTTTTTTTTTTTATTATTTTTATTATATAAACACGTGCCATTGAGATTCGTTCGATTCTTAGGAATTTTATTTCGATGAAGGGCCGGCAGCCAATTGCAATTGAATTTATTCACATGTCTATGTATGTGTGTATTCCCGGAACGAGACAAGAGCACCGGCACAGGAAGCTCCTCTCTGGACCATAATTATTCCCGTTCTTGTTCCCCAAGTGCGCATTATAATCTGCCAGCCAGCCTCTCCCCCTCTCCTTACTGACCCAGATACGTCCACCCCTCCATTAACAACATTTTTGACACAATCGCAATACTTTATATATTAACTAGAGAAAGTAAAATCGATTATCAATTTAATGGAAAGTCAATTCGTAAGCGGGGATTTTCAAATCAGAGCAAATTTATATCCATTTTTACGCTCGTGGTGTTTTTTTTTTTTTTTTTTTTTTGTTTTTTTTAATTATTTAAAGTTGTTCATAGAAAATTCACTGTGTGACTGTTAGAAAAATCCCAAGCTTGTTCTATAAATATGAGATCATTGGTGGGTTTTAAAGGAATAAAGAACGAGACCAAAAAATCGATTCTTTGCATCCAATCAATTCGTTTTAGAAAGACAAAAAAATTATTAATAGAATTATTTTCTGAGAATTAGCAGTAAATTTAGTCAAAAAAAAAAAAGCTTCTATTTTTACTTTTAACTTCTGTATCCTCTTTACTAAATACTAATGGCTAAAGACAGAGGGCGTACCCAGGATCAAATCTAGAGGGGGGCAGATCATGGTTGTCCAGATTGTGACATAGCTTTTTTTTTTATATATAGGGGAAAGCCTTCGAATTAAAGGCATAAAAACCCTCGAGTCCTAACGAGTCCCCGTCGCCATCGCTCTACCCTAATTTTGTTTCGTTTCATCACTTTATAAACATTTAATTTTTTTTTCTTGCTTCTAGGGGGGGGAGGGGGCAGCTGCCCCCTGTACTTCGCTGGGTACGCCCATGTTAGAGAGCGAATTTTTTTGTCCTATTAAATCTCTTAAATCACCCTCAA
>JAKCPI010024183.1:0-30356 GCA_023213315.1 Euborellia annulipes | reverse complement strand
GTGTGGGTGTGTGTGTCTGTGTTTCACTTTTAAGCATGAAGGAATTGAGCTATGAGGCTGAAATTACATATTTAAGTTAAACAGCCCCCGGGACCGGAAAAATAAGCTTTTAATCAAAATCGGCCAAAAATTGCCCCTAATTACTTTTTACTGATGTACTTTTCCAGTTTTTTTTGATTTTTCTCAGAAAATTCGCTCTAACGATTTTGATTAAAATTCAAAAATCAATTATTTTTTAGATGCTCTTTCAAATGTATATTCTCGTTTTGCCCTCAAAATTGTTTGACACCACTTTACTCTTGTGCTTCATAGGAAAGAATGGGAGAAATGGTTGCCATGGTAACAAAATATAAATATTTTCCCATACTTATAGAATTTACATCTGAATTCAAATATTCCCTACTGCCGGGAACTAAATACATGTCAGCACAAAAAATCTGGTGTGACAAGCACAGTACACAACTTTCGATTACCGAAGGTAAAGAGAAAGTTGTGTGCTGTGCGCCGGTCACACCAGATTTTTTCTTTTGCTTTCTTGAAAGATTTTTGTAAGTGCAAAAAATTTCCATCCTAGAGACTCTCAAATTTTTTATTGTAATTGCTCTAGAGTTCTGTTGTTAATTTTTAGGGAAATTCGGTTCCTCAAATATTAGTGGTGTCTGTACACTCATTCCTGTTATATTGGCAGCTAGAGATGAAAATTATATTTTGTCGACGTTTCGAGCTCCGGTCGCACTCGTCATCAAGACTTACTCTCAGTAAATCAATATTTATCATTATAGATAAAGTAATAAATTTGCTCATCTTGTGGGTACGTGGATGGCGACCACGAGCTGCCCTAGCTGGGACTGGAAGTATTTCTGTTCTTTGCATGTCAGTCTCTTCCCTTCCTATATTTTCACCAGGCATCAGACCGTGCGATGGGCCGGCTTGTTCTATTCCTTCACGGTCGCAAAAACACCCATCCCCTCCGCCGACCCCGCACCGCGGGATCAAGGCGAAGAAGAGAAGAAGATAGATAAAAGTAATAAATAGTGATCATAAGTTTTGATGATGAGTGCAACAAAATAACTTTATATAATTTTTTTTATTTTGAGCTGCTGATTTCTAAGCAATTTGCTCATTTTGTTTGTCATGACCATAAACGGTCCAGGAGAGCACTGGCTCTTGACCAGGGGTGTCCGCATCCCTAGGGATGCGAGAAAGCATTTTTAGGGGTGCGAGTCGATTTAAAAAAAATAAAATTTTGTCATTTTACTTTCTTTACGCCATAGTTCAACAACTTGAAAATTTACCAAATGTGAAAGTGATGATCTTTTTTTTTTTGGTCGGCAGGTTAGAGGGGTGCGAGGGTGAAAGGTTAAGAACCGCTGCAGTAGACAAATATCTATCCGAATCACCTAGTGCATATAGTGCATATTTTTTGCCTATTTATAGGATATTTACAAAATCGTTCCTATTTTAAGGAAAATAGTTTTTTTATTATTAGTTTTGGGCGCATTGACCTAGGTAATTCATCTATTTGGGCAGAAAAAGGCGATTTAAGCACATTAATTAATGTTTACTTATTGTTTTTATAAGTTTTGTCTTCTTGTTCGTTTCGGACATTACTATGGATAATTACCCTTTCATTAACTTGAAATTATTTTAAATGAATGGAATGTTATAAAAAGTTCATTCATAATTTGGGAGGAGGATCCAAGCCCTCCCCCCCCCCCTCCTTAAAAAAAACTCCTAAATATTTTTTTTGTAGAATTAAGAATACCATATTTTAAATTGATTCTGAAATGATTTAACTGAAACAAAAAAAAAACCTTAATCTCTCCGAATTGTCTAATTTTTTTTTTTTTTTTTGTGATTTCATGGCATAATACCAGGTAATTTTTATCAAATAAATATTTTTTTCTTTATCAAAGAGTTTGTAAACACACCATTTGTCAAAATCCGCTGTTTGATAAACGGTCCCTGGACTACTCTTACTTAACAAATCAGACATTGGCATGTTAGGTTATTTTTATTAGTTTTTAAATGATGTGTTATTTATTAAAAAATAATATATAGCTAAGCTAAAGTTAGGGTTTTCCTTTTGGGTGTCGGACATGGCTATACCAGAGGGCAGGAAGGGCCCAATAAATCGTCTCTGTCTTTCACAGAGGCCTATAAAGATAAGTGAAAGTTTAATTTCACTTGCAAGTTTTCTTTCACATCATCTTTTTGTCAGGGTAGTCCGTTGGATGCGAAAGTGAAAAAATTTTTACACACAAACAAACAAAATACATATATTGTTAGAAGCTAATAAAAGTTTTAAAGACCGACAATACCTACTACCAATTGCTAGTAAATGATTAGCAAAGTTGACTGCTTGCTTTATTCCGGACGTATTTTTTTGGCTACTTAAGGCCGGTCGCTTCTAATTAGGCCAGATCGTAGTTAGTTAGCTAAGACCCTAAGTTCGGTAGAACTAAGGGGTGAAATTAGCAACACAAGCCTTGTTTATTTTTTTGGAAATTTTGAAAGTTTTGTTAAAAAATGAATTAGCTTTTAGGCCGGTATCCCACTGGGACACCACGGTGGCGCAACCAGTGGCGACACCACTCAGAATACACGTAAGCATATGGAGCATATCTCACCTGGTGACGGATTGGTTGCTCCACCAGTTTGGTTGCGCCACCAGACGTGCAGTGTCCGTACATTCTACTGGTGTCTCCACCGCTGTGGTGGCGCCACCAGTTAAATGTATATAATTATACGGTGCATCACTCACTTGGACACCAGTTGATGGCAAGCGCTAGTGAAAGGACCTGTTTTTCCGTGCATTTTCATCATGAGTTTTGATACAGAAAGATTTATCATAGAAATTCAGAGCAGATCTTCACTTTGGGATACTTCATCAAACGAATGACGCGATTGACATCCGCACATAGTTAAAAATTTGTTAGGATACTTTCGCAAATCATCGTACAAGGTTGTAAATACTCCAGGTATCAAACGATCGGCAACAAAAGGATGTATCCAAAATTTCCTCTTTTTATCCAGCATTCTTCGTCGCACATATAAGAGCAGTGCTATCTCTTCAACGTCCATATTGCAAATTGAATTTGAGATCAGATTTTTAAAATGACAGCACTGCTGGTATCTCTCTTGGTTGCCTGATTGGTTGCTCGGTTTGGTTGCTGCGGTAACCACGGTGTCGCCACTGGTTGCGCCACCGTGGTGTCCTAGTGGGATCCGGCCTAACTAATTAATCATTAATTATAAATGATCCTTGTATTAAGTTGCCAACTTACCAACACTTTCCTTATCTCTCAGATAGCTAATTATATGTGAAAAAACTCATTTTTTTAACTCGAAGGTTAATACTGTATATCGTTGAGTTACCAGTTCACTTATCTTTTCACAGCAAAATCTAAGGTCATTTATATCAGAAACTTTGTGTTTGCAGTTTGTGTTAAAAGCCTAATAGCACACCCTAGTATTTTGTTATTCATGAAGTAAAAATGAAATCTAGAACCAGATCATTACAATTTAAACATAGATAAGATAAATCCTATTTTAAATTTCATCTTGATTTAAAATATTTATTTTTATTTTGCTATCAAAAATTTCAATCAAATGAATCATCAAGACTTGTGTGTGATCTTGTCTTCATTTTGTCAACTAAATAAATTATATAAAAAAAAAGGTATCTTAACAGGAAATAACAATGAAAAAAAATGTTTAAAATTTCTTGTGAGAAAAAAGAGGGTCGATCGCCACTCCCTCGCTATTAAAATTTTTCTCTTCTAATACTGGCGTGTAAATTCTTTTGATTTAGAACATCGAGATTTTGATGAATATACACGTTTTGAGGTCCCCTGAATCCAAAAAACATGGTCTGTCTGTGTGTCGGTGGGAGAGGGGTTTGTGGGGGATTTGGGAGGCCCATCCCAATTTTTTTCTAATTTGGGAATTTTAAAAACTCATTTTGTATTATTTGGCAAAATATAAATACACCTCAAATTTTTAAAAAATAATTTTTAAAAATTTTATTTAAAAAAAAAATTTTTTAAAAAAAAAATATTTTTTTCAAAAATTGGGGGGGGGAAACCCCCCCACCCCCCCCCCCCCCTTTTGTCCCCCCCCGGGGTGTGTGTGTGTTAAATTTTAAGCATGAAGAAATTGAGCTATGAGGTTGAGCTGGACCGGGAAAATACGCTTTTAATCAAAATCGGCCAAAAAGTACTAATACTTTACGGATGTTCTTTTTCACTTTGTTTCGATTATCTCAAAATTCGCTCAAACGATTTTGATTAAAATTCAAAAATCAATTATTTTTTAGATGCTCTTTCAAATGTATATTCTCGTTTTGCCCTCAAAATTGTTTGAAGCACACTTTACTCTTGTGCTTCATAGGAAATATAGGAGAAATGGTTGCCATGGTAACAAAATATAAATATTTATCTCTGTTTATAAATTTTATACCTTGAATTCTAATATATCGATGGAAACTAAATATATCTCTACACAAAAAAATCTGGTGTGACAAGCACAGAACACAACTTTCTCTTGCCAAAAGTTGTGTACTGTGAGACGAGTCACACCAAATTTTTATTATTATTATAATACAGGTTCTTGTATAGGTAGGCCTACAAACATTACAACCCAGAAATTCAAACCAAAGTTTGAACAATCTATCCAATTCTGTCTACTCTCAATTGTCATTGTTATTTCGTAAATATTCCATCCCCTTTCCTATAGACCCAATTAAACGAGCTCCTAAAAAGGGGTAGTTAAGGCAAGCCTCTTGTTCAGGGCAGGAGTAGAAAATGATCGATGCTTAGAGACTTTATTAAAATTTACTTCTTTTGTTCTCTTCCACGACAACAAAGGAAGCAAAATCAAATTTCATTATCATATTTTCTCAATTTTAATTTATTAATTCCCTATCTTTTAATTTTTACCCAGAATGCATCTTTTTCTTGAAAAATACCATCTCATACAATAGATAAAAATAAATAAAATTTGTGACAAGCAATTCAGTCAGCTATGAATTATTAGCTCCCCATTTGATTATTAATCAGTACTAGAAACTCATTAAAAAAAAATCCCATTGTAATTATGTAGTGTGTAATTGAAAGTCAAAATTTTAAGAAAAGCATAAAATAGAGTAGGCGAACCGGGTGAAGAACACTCCAGTGAGTTTTTCCTTCTAGCAGAGCATCGAGGAAATTACACCTTTTTACGTTTTATTGTTCTCTTTACGAAATAACGAGATATGAAAGTCCCCGAACTGGTTTTTGACATCGAACGTATACTACGTATTATGATCAGGTAAAATTTAGAGTGCGTTCTTCGACATATACACCCTGCCTAAAAATATTTCGCACCTCTAATTATTATTTCATTCAAACACGGACGTTTCGGACACTCAAGTCAACATTTTGGATATTTTATTAAAATCGGTAGAATAATTCTCATTTCCATTGTCTGATTTAGACAATGGAAATATCATGAATGATGTGATTTTTTTTTATTAACTGAATCTGAATTCGCTACTGTACTTGCTGTGTGTACTTTACTAGACCAGTGTGGTCTAATGGTGGGGCATGCATACGGTTGGATTGAATGAATGAAAAACACAAATGTATTTTCCAGTGAGTTTTATTTGTCTTTATATTTCGAAGGCACTGGAGGCTCTTCTAGAGACCGGATTTTAAGCAAAATGCTTATTGCTGAATTTTATAAGCAATCATTAGATATTTAATTTCTACACGAATTACGAAAAACTAACTGTATTGAGATTGGACGTTTTATGCTTTTTTTTTGCTTTTTTCAAACTTCGTGCTTATTTGAATTTTTTACGAATATTTATATAATTTTTAAAAATAATTCAAAACATTATTCAGCATAAACGTTCATGGAGAGCAAATCCCGGGGTTTGCCAGAGTAGGGGACTCTGGCTCGGAATCGCCTGCGGCGGACCCTCGCAGGGGGTGGGGGGTAATCCTGTGGGACTGGCCGCACACTTCCGGTAATATAAAGTTGCATTCTGTATTTGTTTCCCAGAATATATATACAAATAAAATTTTTATTAGGCCTAATTTTTAAAATTTTATATTAAAATTAATTACCTCTTTTACCCCCCCCCCCCCCTTGTATCCGCCAATTGGTATGAGTAGAGGTTGCTTATGAGATGCCTTTTTCAAATTTTATACTTATTGAACATCTTTTTATTCAAGATTTTTCTATCTTGATAAAAATCAAAACGTTGTTTTATTTTGTAGTTAAACCTCTGATGATGAAGAGCCTCCAGTGCCTTCGAAATATATATAAGCCTAAATATATATTCAACCTCGCCGAAAAAAATAGCCATTCTATATTTGAGGCGTGGAAGTACCAAAGGGGAGATGTGCCATTTTTTGAGATTTTCTCTTAGAAATGTAGCATATACTGCATGTCCTGGGAAAAGGAACATGTGCCTATCGAAATTTGGAAGTTTCTGAGGAGCGTTAAAAGATGTCACTGCTCTGTTTTTGGCGATTATCTAGGGACTCTAATTTTGTCACTTAGCCCTTTGGCACTTCCACACTTCATTTACATTTGTCATTTCGGCATCACTCTACATCGACCATTTAAAATGAAAAGTGCATAAAACAAAATAATATTTAAATAACGCAACAAAAAAATTCAGGTGCTTAATTGAATTGTATTTGCAAAAATCTCAGAACTCATATGGGATGAGATGGCGTTACCCTAAATAAAAAATCTGGTGTGACTGGTCGCCCAGCACACAACGTTCTCTTACCTTCGGTAACCGAAAGTTGTCTTCTGTGCTTGTCACACCAGATTTTTTGTGTCGACATGTATTTAGTTACCATCGATATATTATAATTCAAGATGCCCACCCGCAAGTTATAATTGATACAGTTGTAGTGAGGGCACGAGCTGCCAACGACACAAACCTCATTTGGAAGCCATGAGACAAAAAGCCAGGCCATTGCGAATGCTAATTGGGTGTCGGCCTGTGTCTGCGTGTCTGTCTGTCTGTCTGTCTGTCTGTCTGTGTCTGGTTTGGCCTTCCAGGGATCGAGGGGCTTTTACTTGGAAAGTGTGTGCGCTTGCTTGCTTGCTTGCCACGTCAGGTAAACCTGAACACTCACGTCAGGTGGGCAAAAACCAACCACCTCACACACACACACACACACACACACACACACACACACACACACACACACACACACACACACATACACATACACACTGACTCATTCTTCTTTCTTTCTTTTTGTTTGATTAACAAATAATAATAATTTAATTTATTATGAACTTTGTCTATTTGAGCTTTTTTCTTTTTTTTTTTTTTTTTTTAAATAATAAATCATTTTGATGTCACAAGATTAATTGACTCCAAGGTCGACGTTTCGCATCCGAATATAGAATTATTATTATTTTCCATTACACAATCAACACCAAGTGTCTCTCTTTACATCAGCTAATCCGATTATTTCCGTTATTTATTTATTTATTTATTTATTCATACTCTGTTTATTTATTTTTTACTTAACATTTTAATTATTTACCAATGCATTAATTTTTTTTTTTTTTTAATTTATATCGGTACTCTTTAGTTTTATTTAGGATAAGCGAATGAACTCAACAATTTTATTGTTAACTAACCTTGCGTAGGGAATACTTCCAAGTAATATATCCATCCTGTATCTATAATAAAATATCTGAGAAACTATAAGCGCTAGAGCCATTTCTTTTGTAGAGCATCTTACTAATAAGTGCACGAATATATTGATAACTTCGTTCCGTAAATCACATCGCAGCGGTGGGGTACTGCTGCCAAGGGCGGATACAAGGGGGGGGGGTAAAGGGGGTAATTACCCCCCCCCGAGATTCGAAAAAATACCTTTTTTTCGCAAAAAAATGTATTTTTAATGTAAAATTTTTAAAATTAATACTTAAAAATTTGATGTGTATTTATATTCTGGCAAACAAATACAGAATGCGCTTTTAAATTACCGAAATTAAAAAAAAAATAGTGTGCTGTGCGACGAGTCACACCAGATTACCCCCCCGAAAACACCTCTGGATCCGCCCTTGACTGCTGCTATGTTTAAATATAGCAAAATTGAATGTTTCTCCAATAAAGAAAATTTGGTGTGACTGGCGCACAGCACACAACTTTCTCTTACCATCGGTAATCGAAAGTTGTGTTCTGTGCTTGTCACACCAGATTTTTTGTGTCGACATATATTTAGTTTCCGACAGTACAGTACATTCGATTTTCAAGATGTAAAATTTATATGTGAAAATATTTATATTTTGTTACCATGGCAACCATTTCTCCTATCTTTTCTATGGAGTACAAGAGTAAGGCTTCAAAAAATTTCAATGGCAAAATGAGAATATACATTTTAAAGAGCATCTAAAAAATAATTTGATTTTTGAATTTTAATCAAAATCGTTGGAGCGAATTTTGAGAAAATCGAAAAAAACTGAAAAAGTACATCAGTACAGTACTAGTACTCTTTGGCCGATTTTGTTCAAAAGCTTATTTTCAGCGTCCCGGGGGGTGCCTAAATTAAATATAAAATTTCAACCTCATAGCTCAATTCCTTCATGCTTAAAATTGTAACACACACACACCCACCCGCCCACCCACCCACAGACAGACCATGTGGCGAAAACCACTTTTTTTGGATTCAGGGGACCTCAAAACGTGTATATCCATCAAAATCTCGACATCGAATTTTTGACATGCAATACTCCCCTATATTTTCATAATAAAGAAAATATAATAAAAAAACTAAAAAAAAAATGCTTTTATTTAAATTGAACTAAAAAAGAGAGAAATAATTTAATTGTTCTTGTTAAAATTGTTGAATATTTATGACTTAAAATAAAAGCGTGGGGCGCACATTGATAGCTTAAGGAATTGTATATAAGCCTACTTAGAGCCTAGGAATTACTTTGAAGCGCCCCACGCTTTTTTTTTAAACACTCATACTTTTTTCTCATTCACACACACATACACACAGTCTTTTCGGCAACTTAGGCCATTTATGACTTTAAACGATACTCGTTATTTGTAAATATATCTAATGCGGGTCCAGGCATTCTTATTTAAGCTATTTGGTATCCAAATAGCTTAAATAAAATCATCGGACTGCCTGGGATCCGAACCCGCGTCTTTTGGTATACTAGGTTAGCACGGCCCCACGCTTTTATTTTAATCATAAAATATTCAAAAATCTGGTGTGACTGGCGCACAGCTCACAACTTTCTCTTACCTTCGGTAATCGAAAGTTGTGTACTGTGCTTGTCACACCAGATTTTTGTGTCGACATGTATTTAGTTCCCGCAGTAGGAATATTTGAATTCAGATGTAAAATTTATAAGTATGGGAAAATATTTATATTTTGTTACCATGGCAACCATTTCTCCTATCCTTCCCTATGAAATACAAGAGTAAAGTGGTCTTCAGAAGATTTCAATCGCAAAATGAGAATATACATTTTAAAAGAGCATCTAAAAAATAATTGATTTTTGAATTTTAAAAAAAATCGTTGGAGCAAATTTTGAGAAAAATCGAAAAAAACTGAAAAAGTACATCAGTAAAGTACTAGTAATCTTTGGCCGATTTTGATTAAAAGCTTATTTTCCGGTCCCGGGGGTGTTTAAGTTAAATATAGAATTTCAACCTTTGTAGCTCAATTCCTTCATGCTTAAAATTGAACACACACACACACACACACACACAGACAGACAGACAGACAGACAACAGACAGACAGACCATGTCGCGAAAACCACTTTTTTGGATTCAGGGGACCTCAAAACGTGAAGATCCATCAAAATCTCGACATCGAATTTTTGACATGAATCCAATACTTTCTCTCTATATATATATTACATATATACATAGGTAAGAGAAAGTAACAATTTTAACAAGAACAATTAAATTATTTCTCTCTTTTTTAGTTCAATTTAAATAAAAGTATTTTTATTATTATTATTATATTTTTATTATTTTAAACTTTTTAGTCTTTTTACTTTCTCTTACCTATATGTATATGTTAATATCGGTCCAAGAGTACTAGTATTTTACTAATTAACTTTTTCAGTTTTTTTCGATTTTCTCAAAATTCGCTCCAACGATTTTGTATAAAATTCAAAAATCAATTATTTTTTAGATGCTCTTTAAAATGTATATTCTTATTTTGCAATTGAAATCTTCTGAAGACCACTTTACTCTTGTACTCCATAGAAAAGATAGGAGAAATGGTTGCCATAGTAACAAAATATAAATATTTTCCCACACTTATAAATTTTACATCTTGAATTCTGTCGGTAACTAAATATAGTCGACACAAAAAAGTCTGGTGTGCTTATAAGCCACTTCCAATGGTCGCACCAGATTTTTTTTTATTTTAAAAAGAAAAAACTCGTATCATACGTATTATATATAATTTAATGATTTTTATTACAAAAGTCATGTTTAATTATTACTCTACCACAAAAAACAACCAATAATTACGCGAAATTATTTATTTAATAATTTACATGCCTTTGGGAATTTTTTTTTACCATTAGATAGAAATAAAATTCCTTACAGAAAATGAAGTGCATGTGTGAGTGCTTGCAAGCCACTTCCAATTACAATTATCCAATATTAAAATCAAGGCTTAAACCACCCTTGTATAAAAACTTTACGAAATACGAAATGTATAGGCCTACTGATACTTGGTTATTTTAGAATTTATTTGATATTCAATCGACTCAAAAAAAGGGACAAAGGCTTAAGTTTGTATTTATTAAGGGGTTGTTTGTAAGGGTTAATCATTAGGGGTGGGTAACATTTAAGTAAAAACTTTGGCTTATTATTTTCCGCCTCTAGTATTATTAGATTAGAATAGAAAGTGTTTTATTAGCTAGCAAATGTGAATTGCTATTTCGATTGTTTTGTTACAGAGAGCCGAGACAAGCGTCGACTTCTCGCCTCTCTCTCAGTGGATTAAGAGACAAGCCAGCAATCGGATCTCCTCTCTCGTTAAAGTGAATCTACAGTACATACAATAGGCCTACGACCTCACCCCGTCCGAGCACATCGACCATCGACAGCCAGCCCCGCACCTTCCACCCCTCCACCCTCCACCCTCTACAAGCGCCTTTTCTAAGGTAATTAACAAACTTCATTATTTTTTTTGGCAAAAAAAAATTTAAAAAAAAATGTTCTTTTTGAATTTTAGAATAATTTACATGTCATCAGAGGAAGGGGGAGGGGGGTTGATTTATATCAAAATATACTTTCTATTTTTACTTTCTCTTACCTAGAGCCTATATGTTAATACTAGACGGAAAGCCCCGCCTTCGGCGGGGCTTTCCACTAGCTCAGGGGGCTGCGCCCCTGGACCCCCTTGCTCGCCTTCCCTTTTCATTTTTATATATAGAGATTATTTTAACGGTTAATTATTCATGAACTTAAGATTTTTTGTGAATAATATCCTTTCCGGGACTCTCCCGGTACACAGACAAAAAATTTACGCCGATATTTTAGAATTCAAAATGTAAATAAAAAATCGTAAACATGGGTAAATATTTATATTTTTTTACCTGGCAACTATTTCTCCTAATTTTTATTTTACTTTCTCGTACCTCTATATATATGTTAATATATAGAGAGAAAGTATTGGTTTCATGCAAAAATTCGATGTCGAGATTTTGATGGATCTTCACGTTTTGGAGGTCCCCTGAATCCAAAAAAGTGGTTTTCGCCACATGGTCTGTCTGTGTGGAATCTGTCTTTGTGTCTGTGTGTCTGTGAACAAAATATCTCAAGAACGAAAAGAGCTGAGGAGGAAGGGGGTTCTTATGGGGGAGGTTGAAATTTTCAATATTTAAGTTAGGAGCACCTCCATGGGACGTGACACGAAGCTTTTGAACAAAATCGACCAAAGAGTACTAGTACTTTACTGATTCCACTTTTGCAGTTTTTTTCGATTTTCTCAAAATTTGCTCCAACGATTTTTATAAATCCAAACATTTAATAAATGGAAAAAAAATAATACTAAATATTCGAAAATTTTATTTTAAAATTCCCTTAAAACTCAGTTATTTTTAGATTCTCCTATAAAGAATGTAAGGTATTCGCTCATTTGTGATTGACAAATCTTCCGAAGACCAACTTTACTCTTGTTCTTCATAGAAAAGATAGGAGAAATGGTTGCCATGGTATCAAAAAATATAAATATTTTCCCATACTTATAAATTTTACATCTTGAATTCAATTGTACCCTACTGTCGGAAACTAAAATTACATGTCGACACAAAAAATCTGGTGTGACAAGCACCAGTACACAACTTTCGATTACCGAAGGTAAGAGAAAGTTATGTGCTTTGCCCATTCCCAAACCTAGATTATCATATATTTTAACGGTTAACTTACTCATTACCTTATTGTTATGTTGTGGAAACAAAACCCCTGTCCGGGATTCTCACAAACATACACAGAAAATTTCATCATAATTGGTTCAGTCGTTTAGGGGGGAGTTCAGTCACATACACACATACAGAAGAATCCACCCCCACCCTATATATATAAAGAAGATATAGAAAGTATTGGATTCATGTCAAAAATTCAATGTCGAGATTTTGATGAAAATACACGAATTGAGGACCTTGGAGTCCAACAAAGAGGGTCCCACAAAATGGTCTGTCTTGTCTGTGAACAAAATATCTCAAGAACTAAAAGAGCTAGGAGATTGAAATTTGATATTTTAGTTAGATACCCCCTGGCACAGAAAACAAAGCTTTTAATAATAAATAAAATCGGCCAAAAAGTACTACTATCGGTACTTTGCTGATTTACTTTTCACTTTTTCCAATTTTCCTAAAATTCGCTCTGAAAAATTCATAAATCAATTATTGTTTAAAATGTCTTATTTTGTCTCATTTTGAAATCTTTTGAAGTACACTTTTCTCTTGTACTTCATAGGAAAGAATAAAAAAGTTCATGGTAACAAATTATAAATATTTTTTCCTCTGTTTGTAAATTTACATCTTGAATACTGCCGAAAACTAAATATATAGTCGACTCAAAAAATCTGGTGTGATAAACACAGAACACAACATTCAATTACCAAAGGTAAGAGAAAGTTGTGAGCTCTGCGAACTCACCCCACATTTTACTTTCCTTATTTTTTTAAAAAATAACGAGGATAATTCATATAGGCCTAATTAAAACTTTTATTAATTCAAACAGTACCTATAAAAAGGTAGGTAGTCTGACGCCGTACCACGGATCGCCTCCCGGCGGGGTACCCTTCTCTTTGATTGCAGTTTGAGTTAATACAATAAATATTTATTAATTATTTTAATTCAGCAAAAGGCTTTGCAAAGGCCCTCAGACCCCAAACTAAAATGTGCTTACCCCTCTACCCCCTGAACCTGCTTCAGCTCTTTGTGAAGGAAAATTTCAAGAATACTTTTCATTTTTACTCGTTGGGGGTCTCTTTGTGGTGAAGATTCAAGGTAATCCCAAAGAAAAGAAATTAATTCATTCACTAACCTTGTCCAAATTGAGACGGTATCCTTTGAACTAGACATTGAGATTTTTTTTTTTTTTGATAATGTCTTACTGATAGCCAATTAAATTTTTGCTTTGATTGATTTTCTGAAATTTGACCTATGAAACTAATGACTAATTTGTAAAATGCTTTTAACTAAAAGAACGAGGATTTCTTTTTTTTTTTTTTTTTGTTAAACTCTGTTTGATTGGAATACTTCCAAAGGGAAAGAATTTTAGAACTTGTTCACTCACACCCCTTAGCGTGGCTATTTACAAACTTTTAATAGATGGACAAAAAAAAAAAAAAACATACACACACACACACACCTCAATTCTCAAAATTATGTTTGCTAGAAAAGAGAGAGAGTTGACAGCTGATCCTCTCCACCCCCTGGTTTTCCTCAATTATGGCGGCCTTCAAAAAAGGAGGTTTTATTGAAACAATTCGATCTTTTAATACATCTCGAGTGCATGCAAACGTCTCTCTTAATTCATTAGAAACTGATTCGTTGTGGGAGTCTAGTGAGGGGGGTCCCCGTTTCCTTCGTTAAGATAATTTCTGCCATGGGGTGGATTTGAATCTGAGTTTTGATCATCAGGATTATAAACTTAATTTGCTTTAGGCTAGAGCGGCAATTAGCGACGTCGAGTCGCGATTACACGCGAACAAGGTCGTACACTGCACGCGACTTCGCGCTGCAGCATTTGATATAATATATCTTATACATTTCTAAGTGAATTTCAAACAAATCCATATCATTTTAATAAATAATCAAATATGCCCTCGGGGCATGGCGTAGAGGTTAGGTGCTAACCTCATATACCAAACGTCGCGGGTTCGGACCCCAGGCAGTCCGATGATTTTATTTAAGCCAATTGGATACCAAATGGCTTAAATAAAAATGCCTGGACCCCTATATGTATATTTATCAATAACGGTTATCGTTAAAGGCTCAAACAGACAGAACGCGAAATTCGCGTCGCTTGGCGTTTTTTCAACGCCGCGAAAGGGCGCGAAATGTTGTATAAGGCAAGACTGTATCATCCCCGTCACACAGGGGGCGAACTTACGCGGCGTAAACGCTCTCTTTCGCGCGACAGCTTTTTCGAGTTGTACAAATTTACAACTCCTTCGCGCGAACAGGCGAAATTATCAAGATGAGTAATGAAATAAAAAAACTTATAGAGTTAAAAACACTTGTTTTTTCGCCTCTAACTAAATAAAAGTAAATAATAAAATATGTTTTTTCTTGGCAGCCAATCTATGATTAGTAAAAAGTCCGAATCGAGGTAATTGAATAGTATTATCTTATTCTAATTTACAAGCCTCGAAAAATATTTAATCAAAGTTATCATTAATAAAATAAGATTTAAATAAAATCTAATTTTGCAATGATATTCTATTTCTTTCGTAATATAATACTTTATTTATAAAATATTTATAAATTCATTAAATAAAGGTTGTTGAAACATATACACAATACCGGATCGTACGCCCAGATTACGCTTCCTGTGTGGCTTAGCAAAAACGCCTTACGCCGCGAAATGCGCGCGTAGCCTGAGCGTCGCGAATTTCGCGTTCTGTCTGTTTGAGCCTTAAAAGTCTTAAATGGCCTGAGTTGCCGAAAAGACTGAGTGAATGTGTGTGTGAGTGTGAGTGTGAATGAGAAAAAAAGTGTGAATGTTAAAAAAAAAAAAAAAAAATAAAAAATAAATAAATAAATAATCAAATATGTATAAATATAAAACCAAGGGTGCGTTCGATTTAACCTGTAAGCGATTATGAGCGCTCACTCCTAGCGGTTTGATTTTCCAATTGAATCGTTTATTTCAGAAAGCACCTAAGTGCGTTTTTTCCAACTTTCGGAAAACTAAAGAAAACTGTTTTGCAGCTTAAGTATAGGTCTAGTCAACTTCAAATATTTTTTTATCAAATCATAAACATGCTATTGGGATAATCTATTTAAAAAATTGTTTTTTTTCCTTTAAGTTTTTGAGTAATTAATTTTTGAAAAAATTGCACTTAGGTGGTTTCTGAAATAAACGAGTGATTTTTTAAAAATTATTATTGAAATTAAGTCAAACCATTAATTTTTACCTGTTTTGGTATCAAAGGTAAGTAATAGACACACTTAAGTATAAAAAAGAGTGTTTTTACTATGCCTAAATCGAAAAAATACAAGTAGACTACACGCTACAGTATGTCTATATACACAGCGTATATACAGAGTCGTACTGCAGTCCTTTGAGCCTAGCATTCCGAATAATGTTCCGTTTGTATTTTTCTTCGTGCACAACACCACGCCTACGCTTGGGAATAGGTTCATCATCTGAACTATCCGACATGGCTTAAGAACTATATAATGTTATATTGTATTTACATGGTTTTATATTGTATTTATATTGTTTTGTAAAATGTTATATATTGTATATTATGGGGATGGCCTTTGGCACCCGGCTTAATAAAAAAAAAAAAAAAGCTTTTATGGTCAGTAGCGGCGTTACATAAATAGGGCTATTTTTACTTTCTCGTACCCTATATATGAAATATATAGAGAGAGAAAGTATTGGTTTCATGTCAAAAATTCGATGTCGAGATTTTGATGGATCTTCACGTTTTGAGGTCCCCTGAATCCAAAAAGTGGTTTTCGCGACATGGTCTGTCTGTCTGTCTGTGTGTGTGTGTGTCTGTGTGTGTGTGTCTGTTGTGTGTCTGTGTGTGTTCAATTTTAAGCATGAAGGAATTGAGCTAGGAGGCTGAAATTTTATATTTAAGTTAAACACCCCCCGGGACCGACAAAATAAGCTTTTAATCAAAATCGGCCAAAAAGTACTAGTACTTTACTGATGTACTTTTTCAGTTTTTTTCGATTTTCTCAAATTCGCTCTAACGATTTTGATTAAAATTCAAAAATCAATTATTTTTTAGATGCTCTTTCAAATGTATATTCTCGTTTTGCCCTCAAAATTGTTTGAAGCACACTTTACTCTTGTGGCTTCATAGGAAAGATAGGAGAAATAAATGGTTGCCATGGTAACCGAATTTAAATCTTTTTCTTTTCTTTTTATTAGATTAAAAATCAATTAATATTTAAACGCCCATTTTTTTTTTTCGGAGAAAACATATCTCTCTCTCACAAAACTATCTTCTCTCTTTCTACGCGTTTTAAATTTTTCTACCTTATCTTCGCATTTGGCCAATGTTAATTTCCTATAGGGATTTGTATGTTAATTTCGATTCAAAAGGGGGTCCCCTTTGGAACTTTTTACACATTTAAAATTTTTTTTTCCAATTCTTATGAAATTTTGTATTTATTTACGAATCTATATTGTGTATAAAATGTCCAAATATGAGATTAAAATTTTGAAAAATAACCATAGTTTATTTCAAGCAATCAACATTTAAAATGCAGTTCGAAACTAAGGTGCTATCGGAAACTAAATATATCTCGACACAAAAAATCTGGTGTGACCAGCACGGTGCACAACTTTCTCTTACCGAAGGGTAAGAGAGAAAGTTGTGTGCTGTGCGCCAGTCACACCAGATTTTTCGGATATTTTTTGTGCCAAAAAAATGAGGATTTTTCGAGAAAAAAATTAATTTTGGGAGTTAATTACTCGGGATTTTTTATTTATTCTATTAGAGGTTTTGTTTCTGCACCATATGACATCCCATTTAGTCTGATCTGATTAGCCGTTCAGAATCTACAGGGGTTTAAACTTTCAAAATTAGAATTTACCGCAGCGCGGTAAAATAAATGATAGGTAATAATCTGGTGAAATCTTTCGCTGAAAAATCATTCTTTCTAACAAGCATATTTAACATAGTTATACACTCTTAAGACAGAGGAGTTATTCAAGCCGATAAACTTTTTACAACAAAATAACACCTAATTTTCACCGAAAAACTCACGAAAAAACTAACTACTCAGTGTTAGGTAACCTTCGAATCAAAACCACCTAGTCACAAAAACCACGTGATGTCTACAGGGCACGAGTGAAATACTTACTGCAGAAAGAACCTAAGCGACGGCTGCGAGTCCCAAAACACGTGATGTCTACAGGGCATGAATGTTTACCGCAGAAAGAACCTAAGCGACGGCGCTTGGGTTCTTTCTGAAATAAACGGATTATTTTCAAGGCTGCCAAATAGCATTGCTGATGAGGAACATTGGTTATTTCGGCACTAAAAGGTGTATTTACCTTTAAATTGTACATTAGCACCAAAAAAACACATTTTTCGAAATTTTGTCCCTTAGGTGCTTTCTGAAATAAACGATTCAATTATAAGCGATTGCAAGCAAACAATATGGCGGATGAAAAATTAAAAATAAAAATATGAAAGGCTATGTAGGTTATGACATTTTGAAAGAAAACAATTCATAATCTTTTAATATTTCGCAATGATTTCGGAAAAAAGGAAGGAACTTGCCATTACCTGCAGTCCAAACCACCTGGTCTTCTCTAACAGAATCCTATTAAATAAAACTCGTTAGCGTCCGCCATTTTTTTTTTTTTTGACAGATGAGTGCTGACGATCGCTCACTCTGCCCTGCCTAAATGGAATAAGCATTTGTAAGCGAAAGTTATGACGTAATTAAGACGTGAGCGCTTAAAGCTCCAAATCGAACTGCTTGAGCAACGCTAAATGCGCTTATAAACGTTTAAATGGCCATATCGAACGCACCCCAAGATAAAAATGTCAAAATTTATTTATTTTCGATAAATTTGCAAAATTTTAAAATAATCTTATTTTGTCCCACAAATTGAATATCGACATCTTTGTCTTCGGTTTATTTAATTGCATCAAGAAGAAACAAAGTGTTGCGGTTTTTTTTTTGCCGGAGAGTGTTTTAGATTGGAAAAAGCAGGGATAGACGCGACAACGTGCTACAGATTCTATTTAGGCTGGTCGTCCACTGGACGCGTACAAGAGCGACAAGGCGCGTATACGCGCTACAGATCCCAAGGTGTGTGAATTAATAAATTATAAATTAATTATAGGAATTTCGGGATGAAAATAATTTTCCTGTAATCCCTAGAAGATCCTCTTTATGCATATAAAATTTCATTTCAAAATTCCAACGGGAAGTTGCCTAAATAGAGCGTGACAGACAGACAGACGGACATTAGCGAATTATATATATAGATTAATCTAAATATAATTCCATAATTCTTTTCCATTAGAGCACATGCCATGCTCTTGTATCATTTATTCGTTTACCGTTCTGAGCGATAAAACTAATTTTTTTTATTATTAAAAATCCATTTTTAAAAGAGAAATATTTTAGCAAATAGATATTAAAAAAAGGAGCTTTTAAAGCTGAATATTTCCGAGTTTTTTTTTTTTTTTATAATTAACTTCTCTCTCTCTCTCTCTCTCTCTCTGAACGGAGCAGTCAAAACCTATTAGAGGATATTCATAAATTATTTTTTACGTTTTTATAATTAAAAAATATTTATAAAAACAAAAATCTAATAAAACATAGCTAAGCTATAAAACGATCTATATAAATATTGTTTTTATTCTTTTTTCTTTTTTTTTTGTGTGTGGTATTTGTATGCGGTAGAGCCCCAACTAGTGGCCACATCAGACAAATATTTTCTCTTCTTTTTTTGGCTGAGAAAATAGATGTGAAAACAATCATAGTAGATTATGGGCTGGCCTATAAAAAAAAAAGGCCAGCTAATAACTCATGTTGTTGTGTGATCAAGAGGCGTGAGGCATCCGCCGGTGACCCTTTTGCCTTTTTGAGGAGCCTAGAGCCCGACGGGGGGGGGGGGGGCTCGTCAACGGGGGGGCTTGCCCTGCCCTCAGGTGGGTCTCTCTCTCGCTCTCTCCTCTGCTCTGACGTCACCCGCCAAAAAGGAGGGACACGCACAAGCCTTTGTCTCTTCTCACTCCTTGGTCCAGCAACAAGGTCGAGCGCCACTCGAGATCAATGCGATTTCCTTATATCCACTTATTTTCTTGAGGAGTATTGAGTAGGGGTGAAAAGAATTCGAAACTAGAATGTTGATCAATTGATTGATAAATTAGATTTGCTTAAAATAAAATTTGAAATATTATCTATTTTTTCGGCTCCTGAGGACTTTGGGGTTTAATTTTTTGGTAGATATTTTAATTAGGCCTATAATTCCAGGGGATGTTCCACGAGTATTGCCTTTGAGAGTAACAATCTTGGTGACTCCCTTGCCAAAATGTTATCTATTGTTCGTCCACAATGCGCACAATCTGGTGTGACTATCGCACAGCACACAACTTTCTATTACCTTCGGTAATCGAAAGTTGTATTCTGTTCACACCAGATTTTTTTGCGTCGAGATATATTTAGTTTCTGACAGGAGGCTACATTTGTTTATAAGCAGAGAAAAATATTTATATTTTGTTTCCATGAAAACCATTTCGCACATCTTTCAGAGAGAAATTCAAGAGTAAAGTGTGCTTCAAACAATTTTGAGAACAAAATGAGAATACACATTTTAAAGAGCATCTAAAAAATAATTGATTTTTGAACTTTAAACAAAATCGTTAGAGTGAATTTTGAGAAAATCGAAAAAAAAAACTGAAAAAGTACATCAATAAAGTACTAGTACTCTTTGGCCGACTTTGATCAAAAGCTTATATTCATGCCTCAGGTGGGTGTCTAACTTGAATATAAAATTTCAACCTCCTAGCTCAATTCCTTCATGCTTAAAATTGAACACACACAGACACACAGACAGACCATGTCGCGAAAACCACTTTTTTGGAATCAGGGGACCTCAAAACGTGTATATCCATCAAAATCTCGACACCGAATTTTTGACATGAATCCAATACTTTCTCTCTCTATATATATATTAATATATATCTATAGATAAGAGAAAGTAAAAATGCATTGTTCACCTCAACAGTCTTTGTAGGCTTTTGTTCTATAGTGAAGTGTTTGTTCCATCTCTCGGCCAATTATAATAGGGAAAATTAAGCACCAGGACACCTTATGCTCTGCATTGTCACCCAGCACCAAGGAATTAAGACGCCTGCTAGGGCAGCAACCACCAACTAAACAAATCTAAAATAGTAGCTATTCAAATCATTTTCCTTTTCATTTAAGACGTTGTAACCCTAACAGGTAGAGGCGTAACATTGATTCCTCCCCTCCCCCCAAAAAAAAAATACTGTGTCAGGTTTAAATGATCCCTCACCATCCGCAAAAAAATCCCACCCCACGGTCTTATATGTAATTAATTTCAGTATAGGACGTTGTTTACATAACCAAATTACTAGGGTATATACAAAATTCGTTTACTGAAGGTGAAAAGCCCGACATTATAACTATATGCACCGAATCTACAAAATAAATGGCGCACTTTTTGTGGATTTAATATCTATTTTTTGATTTGAACTATTTTGTTAAATGATAAAATTTATTATTGGTATAAATAATTTGAATCCGGCTCTCATATGGACCCTGTTATGCAATGGTGTGTCAAAGACCAAACATCGAGTTTTGAGAAAATCAACAATAAAGTTTTTTGTTTACATTGGATTATATATAATTTTTTTTGTCAATTGTGCAAGTAACATTAAATATAAATTTTTTTAGGACATATTTCATAAAAAATACTATTAATTATAGCATTTGAAACAATATTCCGTGCTTAACTCATTTTTGAATTTTTTGGTCTTTGACACACCATTGCATAACAGGGTCCATATAAGCCTTATGATATTGTAAATGATTATTACCTCCATTAGCCTTAAGTGCGCTGTGCCTCCCCCTCCCTGCCCTGCCCCAATAATTCCGGCCCCTTTGGCACTTTGTAAATACGAGGTTCATCTGGAGAGTAGTACCCCTTTGGGAATAAAAGGACAAACTAGTGAATATAAGCAAATATTTATGAAAAGAATACCTTAATCTACTTCTCTACATAATCACCGTGCAAATTTAAACATTTGCCATAAGTTGGGAGAGTTTTTGTATTCCTCCGCCCCCAGCGTATTAATATACGTAGTCACAACTTCTTTCAGTTCTTCATCACTTTTCAATTTCTTTCCGGCCAAAAAGTCAGGTCTGGGCTATAGGGTGGATGTTTGAAAGTTTCCCACATGAATTGTTGCAAAATTTGTTGTGTTAACACATAATATCTTTGAGGCTATCCAACCACCCACCCTATAGCCCAGACCTGGCTCCTTCTGATTTTACTTCAGATTTTCATCCCTTTACTAAATTCAAAGACTTTTTGGCTGGAAAGAAATTGAAAAGTGATGAAGAACTGAAAGAAGTTTTAACTACGTATCTTCTTAATTCGCTGGCGGCGGAGGAATATGAAGCCGGAATACAAAATCCCACGTTATGACAAATGTTTAAATTTGCACGGTGATTATGTAGAGAAGTAGTTTAATGTATATTCTTTTCATTAAAACATAAATATTTGGTAATATTTACTAGTTTTCCTTCTATTCCCAAACGGGTGGTACTTTCAGGATGACCCTCGCAGAATCGTTCTTACCTTCTCCATTTTAAGTCAAAAGTAAAAAAAAGAAGAAGAAAAAACAATTCTTTCATAATCAATAAGGAAGTATATTTGATGGAAAATGGGAAATAACTCTGATGACTCCATTATAAATTTACAAAATGACTACAGGTTGTTTAAAATTTTGTGGTGAAAAGTGACACAGTCATTCGAGCATTTCTAAGAAGTGAATTTTTTTTTATTCTCTTCACGTAGAAAAATTAAAGTATTTTGAAAACACCAGAAAATTTGAATTTAATAACTGATTCGACATCTTAGGTGAAGAGAGAAGAGGCTAGCAAAATCTCCTTTGGTTATTAACTATTTCTTATGATTCATATAAAAAACAATATAAATTTATTCATCCTAAACATGCTAGAGAAGTCAAACGCAAAAAAAGTATATTAAAAAAATTTTTTCTTGATATCCAAATTGCCCCCCGTGACCGAGAGGTGTTGACATACCCCGTATATTGATAGTCAACAAAAAGAATGCGGGTTCGTGTCCCAGGCAGTTTGAAGAATATTTTTTAAAATCGGATGTTAGCCACTATCGAATGAAATCCCAATAAAAAGAAACGTTTCGGTTTTAATTAAATAATACCATCATCAGTTATTAGTTTCTTTTATTGGGATTTTCATTCGATATTGGCTTAAATATTCTTCGAATTGCCTGGAATACGAAACCGTGTCCATTTCTCCTATCGACGTCGTTGAAATTTATTTAAATCATTTGTTTACCAAATAAATATGCCTGGACCTCCACATATTGCATTTAAATAATTCGTTAAAGTCTATATGACATAAGATGCCGAAAAGACAAAAAAAAAAAAAAACAGATTTCATGGTCCTTGAATTTTTCTGTTGGAGTATTTCTCAGCAATATAAATTCATGTTTTTTGGTTAAATTCGGTCAATAATTCGCCTGGCTATTATCGAAAAATGTCTCAAAAGCACATGTGATGTGCAGTCAGTTAGTACCCCATATTTTTTATGAAGATTTCTTCATAGGTATTTTTTCTGTTATGGATTTTTCTCCTTAAGTCAAAGAAATAAATTTGGAAAAGAACTTCATAAACATATCTGTCTCGGGCCCTTCCTTTTCTTTAGAAGATCCTCCTTGAGCATAGAAAATTGAGTTTTTTGTTGGTTGTGGAGATATCCAGACGCGCTAACACACACGGGCCAGGCGCACCGATATTAGGGATTCTATTTAAAGTTAGAGATAAGAAAAATTGACAAATATTATTATTTGCTGGCCGAAATAGACAAGGAATAACAGGAGAATAATAAATTTGGGCCGCACCAAGTGTAGCAGTGAAGCAATGCCCGGGTGGGTGGCCCCACCATGTGGAACGTCTCCTGGCTACTATTAATTAAAAATATCTACTCATTACCTCCCTAAATGGACTTAGCTTAGCAGCCGATACGAAAAAAAAATATCTAAACTATCTAAAATTATTTTATTCTCCGGATATTCTTAAAAAAAAAAAAAAAAAGAACTGCGAAAATCGTTCGTTGGTGCACTTGTACTCTCAGCCACGGAATTTTATTTCTTTGGTACTACATATTCGTATAACCTCCTCTCCACTATGACTTTCTTGTCTTTTCTCTCACTACAAGTGGAATTGAGCTTTCCACGATTCACTTGCTTGGTGTAAACGCACCTTAAAATGTGCAAAAATACTATCAGTAGGCTATTCTAAAATATTTGGGATATTATATTTTTGACTATGAATTAAACATCCTCTCTTCTCTCTTGCACAACTCCATCTGTCATTCTCACTTTACAGTTAATTTTTTTCCTCAATTTGATCGATTGTTTAAATAATAAACCTTGTCTAGTACTTGAACAACAACAACAAACTTTATGAATCAGCTAATGATGCCAAGAGAGAGAGAGAGAGAGAGATTGATTAATCAGCATTAAATTTTTCTTTAAAAAAAAATTACTACCTTTCGTCATTTTTGAACGGATGTCGACCGAGTGATCTACAAAAAAATTAACGCACCCATATATAAACATAGACATTTATTTATAGGAAAATCATTTTTTGATGAAATATAAAAGACCGAAAAAAAAAAAAATTGTTTTCACATCAAAAATGATATAAAAGGAAAGAAATCAGAGAGAGAGAAACACTTTGAAGTTAATCCGACACATAATAAGGTGTCATTATATTTAAGGCGCGGTTAAGAACAATACAAGGGGAGGGGGGGGACTCAGGTGGACGCCGATTTAAATAATATTATTTTACGAACATTTTTTTTAAAAATTAAATAATAAAAACGCAAAATGATAGTTAATTAATATCAAGGATTTTATGATTTTAATATTTTATTTATATTTGTAAAAATAACATTAAATGTTCGTTAAAATCTAATAAAAATCCATGTTAATTAAACGAGTCGTTTAATAAAATATTTAACAACTCTCAATTTCATTGCTCTTAATTATCAGATTCTTTTGTTAATGGAAGGTAGAAATGCTAATTTAATAAAAATTAAAAGCCGCTGGGTGGCCCTCGAGGGGCTTTACTTTCTCTTACCTATTATAGTATTCGGATTCATTTAAAAAATTCGATGTCGAAATTTTGATGGAAATACAAGTTTCTAGGTCCCCTGAGTTCAAAAAACTGGGTTCCTTATCTTGAAGTTAAATTTAATGTACAAAAAATCTGGTGTGACTGGTCGCACAGCACACTACTTTCGATTACCGAAGGTAAGTGAAGTGCTTGTCAGCCCAGGGTTTTTTGTGTCGAGATAGATGATCGGCTTCCGCCGATATATTAGAATTCAAGATATAAAATTTATAAACATGAGTAAATATTTATATTTTGTTACCATGGCAACCATTTCTCCTATCTTTCCTATGTTACAAGAGTAAAGGACAAAATGAGAATATACATTTCAAAGAGCATCTAAAAAATAATTGATTTATGAATTTTAATCAAAATCGTTAGATCTAAAGGCTAATTTGACCTTCTACTTAAAACCCGGCAGGAGTCGGACAATCAGCAATCGCTATTAGGATTGAGCTATGAGGAATTTATTATTATTACTATTACTATTACGCCTCGGTGATATGGGACCCGATTACCAGGACACAAATGGAGAGTGTGGAGTCCGTGCAAAAGAAATTCTATCGTTATCTTTTCTATAAAAGTACGGGCTTCTACACTCATCATACCCCATATCATGAATTGTTGGGCCTATTCGAGGCGAGGTCTCTGGAGAGTAGAAGGAGGCAAAGGGGCCTCAAGTTTATATATGATATACTTAATAACAAAATAGATTGTTCGGGATTATTAGAAAAAATAGGGCTTTCTGTGCAGCCCTTCAATAGGAGACATAAATATCTACTCCATCAGGGGTTTGCACGGACCCAATATTGTGAGAGGTCGCCAATGTTTAGAAACATAGCTGAGGTGAATCTCAGGGAAATGGAAATTTTTGGGGTTGGAGAGGCTGAATTTAAGAGATTTCTCAACTCTGTCTGATATTTGTCTTTTTTCTTTTGATTTTTCCTTTAATGATTTTTTTTTTCTCCTTCTTTTGTATTGTTGTTTGTTTGTTTGTTTTTTTTTTATATATCTTTTTCCTGTTATGAAATGTAATTTAAGAAAAAGAGAGAATGAAAATGTAAAATATTGGTGTACTGTCTCAAAAGATAATTGGGTGTAGCCTGTAATTTTGAGTAGCCAAATAAATAAATAAATAAATTTTTTTTTTTGTTGCCCTTTTCTGCTCAGCTTCTGAGGCCATTTAGGAATTTCAACGATATACCAATATATTTTATTTTTAATATACCGATGGCTACTGGGGACGTTCCATACGCTGACTCCTCAGGATCACCCATCCATCATCGCTTAACCGCAGCGATTGTGGAGACTGTTGTTCTTCTCCGTTATCATGGCCCCAAGCTTATATTATCTCATTGTTTACTGGTGTAATTTAATAAAACAAGATAATTATGATGGACTCGAACCAGGATCTTCGATTGTAACATTCACAGTAGCAATAGCTATACCTTCTTTGTTATTTGACGGATTTGATGAATAGACAATGTATTTTCGGCACACCCTGTGCTGAGTAATAAACCACTTAGCCTGTTAGCATCTCGCAGCCTCCCTCTGGACCACATCTCCGGCATCCGCGGCCGGAAATGTGATCCCAAGGTCTTCTGATGGACAGCCCTTAATTAAAGGGGTAGACGAGGGTCCTTCTAGCAAAAAAAAAAAAAAAAAAAAACGATTTGCTAACCGCCTTAATCTAATATGAATTGTATGAATCATGAGGAAGGTCACCGAAGCGTTCGAGTTGCTTTGTTTTCGGTTTGATATATAAAAAAAAGACCAGCTGCTCCTTTTAAATTAATTTATTATTAACGCCCCCCGTGTTTCTTAATTTTAACATTTTTTTTTTTTTTTAAATTTTGAGTTCTTTTCCGTTGCCATTTTGAAGTTAGAATGTTTAACTTAAATTGTTTGATTAGACTGGAGTTGATTACACGATTTGAAAGAAGAAACATTTTGTTTATTTTTTACTTTCTCATATTCAAAGTATATAAAGAAAAAGTATAGTAATCTTAAAAAAAATTTGACCTCGAGATTTAATCCGATGTTTTAGACCTTCCTGAGTAAAAAAACACAGATTTGTTTCAATTAATTTAAATGTATTAAAATAATGATAATTTAAGAGACTAATGCCGGGTTGCAAGAACGTATTTAACGGTTCGTTAAAGGCTTTTTTTGGTTTAAACCTTCCGCTAAATAATTTTGGGTTACAAGAACGTATTTAAAGGTGATTGGTTCGTAAAAGCTGTCTATAAACTAAATGCTGAAATTCGGAACTTTAAACTATAAAGTATCGACTAACCTGATTTGTTTCATTGAAATAAATAAGAATATAGCGACTATATTATCACGCGAGAGAGGTAAGATAGAAATACATTAATTTAATTGAGTTTTCTTTAGTTTCTGAAACGTATTAAGCGATATTATTAATTATTATAGATATTCATCTGAAGAAGAGAAAAAGTGAGGTTATAGTATATTCCCAGTTTCTTTATAATTTAACATCTGACAGCCAACGTATTTATTATTTTTATTTTACGATATTTAAATATTTAAACATTTTTTGTTTTGTAACCTAATATTAACAATTAAAATTTAAAGAATACAAATATAATTACTATTTTTATTCATTTTATAATTTTGGTACTATTATAAATTATGCAATTTGACAATGCGCCCTTGCGGTCAACTTGGCCAACTACATAGAGAGCTGTCATTTTCGGTGGCCCAATCGTTTTGCATCTATCTATATATCTTAACAGTAGGGAATAGTTAACGGTTCCTTTAAAGTTGCTTTAGCAACAGCCTATAATTTTAAAGCCCAAAGCGATGTTTACTAACAGACTTTTAAATGTTTACAGAACTGTTTTCTTGCAACCCGGCATAAATAATTCTTTGAGGGTGATTTAAGTGATTTAATAGGACAAAAAATTCGCTTTCTAGACATGGGCGTACCCAGCGAGGAACAGGGGGGCAGCTGCCCCTCCCCCCCTAGAAGCAAGAAAAAAAATATTAAATGTTTATAAAGTGATGAAACGAAACAAAATTAGTAGGGCGATGGTGACGGGGACTCGTTAGGACTCTTATGCCTTTAATTCGAAGGCTTTTCCCCTATATATATAAAAAAAAAAGCTATGTCACAATCTGGACGACCATGATCTGCCCCCCTCTAGATTTGATCCTGGGTACGCCCTCTTCTTTAGCCATTAGTATTTAGTAAAGAGGATACAGAAGTTAAAAGTAAAAATAGAAGCTTTTTTTTTGACTAAATTTACTGCTAATTCTAAGAAAATAATTCTATTAATAATTTTTTTGTCTTTCTAAAACGAATTGATTGGATGCAAAGAATCGATTTTTTGGTCTCGTTCTTTATTCCTTTAAAACCCACCAATGATCTCATATTTATAGAACAAGCTTGGGATTTTTCTAACAGTCACACAGTGAATTTTCTATGAACAACTTTAAATAATTAAAAAAAAAACAAAAAAAAAAAAAACACCACGAGCGTAAAAATGGATATAAATTTGCTCTGATTTGAAAATCCCCGCTTACGAATTGACTTTCCATTAAATTGATAATCGATTTTACTTTCTCTAGTTATTATCTAAAGTATTGCGATTGTGTCAAAAATGTTGTTAATGGAGGGGTGGACGTATCTGGGTCAGTAAGGAGAGGGGGAGAGGCTGGCTAGCAGATTATAATGCGCACTTGGGGAACAAGAACGGGAATAATTATGGTCCAGAGAGGAGCTTCCTGTGCCGGTGCTGTTGTCTCGTTCCGGGAATACACACACAGACATGTGAATAAATTCAATTGCAATTGGCTGCCGGCCCTTCATCGAAATAAAATTCCTAAGAATCGAACGAATCTCAATGGCACGTGTTTATATAATAAAAATAATAAAAAAAAAACCCACACAGAAAGATAATTGGCCTGCGAAAAAACAAATAACATAGAAGAAGTTGGCGCTATTTTCAGAAAAAGGAGAGCAGCAGCAATTTGGGAAAGACAGACCGCAAACTAGGAGCTAAAAATGTACACTTGCAATTATTGGCGCCTACTAATAATAAATTTCTTTTTGCGGTTTTAAAATTTCAACAGAATCATTATTAAAGCCGGTGAGAAAAAAAAATTTTGGAATGAATTTATTGATTAAAAAGAAAAAAAAAAGTAAAAATTTATTACTTCCTTTATTTGCCATTCCCCTTCCCTTTTCGAAAAAAAAAAAAAAAACTGCTAATAATATTATTAAAATGTTATTTTTTTAAAAAAATTGGTGGCAACGACTTTGAGAAGGAATTCAAATCACTTTCTCTTACCTTCGCTAATTGAAAGTTGTGTTCCGTGCTTGTCACGCCAGATTTTTTGTGTCGATATATTAGAATTCAAGATTTTTTTTTAACACTCACACTTTTTTCTCACCTACACTCACACTCACACAGTCTTTTCCGCAACTTAGGCCATATAAGACTTTTAACGATACTCGTATGTTTGTTATTAATGCCCTAGTCTTTCTATTGAGGGCCCACGCTACTTATTTAAGCCATTTGGTATCCAAATGCCTGGGATCCGAACCCGCGACCCTTGGCATACAAGGCCAGCACGCTAACAGGAACAGAGGAAAATGTTTATATTTTGTTTCCATTTCTCCCATCTTTCATATAAAGTACAAGAGTAAAAAGTGCTCTCAAAGGATTTCAAGGGCACAATGAGAATATACATTTTAAAGAGCCTAAAGAACCTAAAAAATAAATGATTTATGAATTTTAATCAAAATCATTAAAGCGGATTTTGAGAAAATTAAAAAAAAACTGAAAAAGTACATCAATAAAGTACTAGTACTATTTGACCTAATTTGTTCAAAAGCTTCTTATTACGTGCCAGCAGGATGCCTAACTTAAATATAAATTTTCAACCTTCCTAGCTCTTTCGTTCTTGAGATATTTTCTGTTCACAGACGGACAGACCCCACTTTATTGGACTCAGGGGACCTCAAAACGTGTATATCTATCCAAATCTCGACATCGAATTTTTGAAATGGATCCAATACTTTCCGTATATATAAGAGAAAGTGACAAAGAACTGGAGTAGAGACGAGAAGTTGAGGTTTATTTTGTATTTGAATCTAGCCATAGTGGCGTAACTACCTGGTAAATACCCTAGCTACGCCAATATCATTGCACCTCTCTTTTTAACAAATTGTTTTATCCCAAGTTCATTTGTATATTTCTTAAAAATGTGACTGTAGACGGCCAGACGTTTAATTAAAATCAATTCCTCGTTCTCACTGTGTCATTTACGAAATATTTGTGTTGTTGTTGTTGTTGTTTTTTGTGTGTGTGTCTATTTAAATAGATAAACATAAATATTAAATCGGCATTTTTATAAATGGATTGACGATTAGGGATTCGTAGAAATCATTTAAACAGGAAGCAAGAAAATTACAGGTGTCACTTCATTATTTGTATTTTAAATGATCTACAGCGAATCAAAATAATTAATTTCCTTTCTGGATTGGGTCCATATAAAAAAACGCACATTTGACCAAGATTAAACAAAAGGATGCGTAAATCCCTGAGGAAATTTAAATATAAAACTTATTTGAAAAGCTGAGGGCATCAAAAGCCTGGAATCCAGATTAGGTTTTTAATTTTTCAATTTCCGGGACGCGGGTTGAGCCTCGGGATCGTTTCCGCCATTTCAGAGATTCTGGACCATTAATGCTTTTT